>PVJC01019484.1:19820-30282 GCA_004026665.1 Murina feae
GTGAGTGAGTGAGGGGCAGTTAAATCCGGCAGAAGTGGCAGAGGCTGGCAGAGGCTCTCTGGGACAGGGAGAGACTACCACCACTGCGGACACTCCCCAGACTGTGGGACTCAGACACGGATCCAACACCATCTTGAAGTGGAGAGTGGCCTCTTCTAGGAACTCATCAGCACCACCACCCAGACAGGCCTTGGACACTGCCTGTGCGACTTAATAGCCACTCCAGCCAAAATTCTGATACCCCACCCGCAGACTCGCAGACCTGGGGATCTCCACCTCCAACAGAGCACCCTGCTGGTAGTAGTAAGTGCAGCCTCCCACTCCCCAGTGGCAGATGTTGGATCTCGCATTCACACATCTCCAGCACACAGGTCATTGCATTCATGAGTATTTGCGCGAAGGTCTCCTTGGCACACCACTCCATAGACTTTTCTTGGGAGTCACTGTGACTCAGCTAGGTGCAATTTTGTACAGACACAGGTGTACTGCCTCCCAGTAGAAATTCTGACTTCCCTCTGCCTGAATAACTATACTGCCCACATACTCCCAGCTGTGTGACTGTAGCACCAAGGCACTTCAGTGCCAGAGCCCATCAAAGTGTGCCGAAACTCAGCACCAGGGCCCCTCAGAGGGCAGCAGAGCTCAGTGCTGACAAACACCCAAAGTTGCTCACTCCCCTTGAGCCCATATCTACAGGGCACATATGAGAAAATGCCCAAAGTCACTAATCATCCTAGAGATGCAAATCAAAATGACAATGAGGTACCATCTCACACCTGTCACAATGGCTATCATAAACAAATCAACAAATGACAAATGCTGGTGAGGCTGTGGAGAAAAAGGAAGCCTCATTCACTGCAGGTGGGAATGCAGACTAGTGCAGCCACTGTGAAGAACAGTATGGAGTTTCCTGAAAAAACTAAAAATGGAACTACCATTTGACCCAGTGATTCTACTTCTAGGAATATATCCTAAGAAGCTAGAAACATCAATCAGAAAGAATATATTCACCCCTATGTTCATAACAACACAATTTACAATAGCTAAGGTTTGGAATCAGCCTAAGTGCCCATCAGCAGATGAATGGATTAAACACTTTGGCACATCTATACAATGGAATAGTATGCTGCTGTAAAAAGGATGAAACTCCTACCATTTGCAACAGCATGGATGGAACTGGAGAGCATTATGCTAAGTGAAATAAGTCAGTCAGAGAAAGATAAATATCACATGCTCTCACTCGTGGATTATAATGTACAACATAAACCAATGGACAAAAACTGATGTAGAGACAGAGAAGCATCAATCAGATGCTTGAAACTCAGAGGGAAGGTAGGGGAGGGTAGGAGTGAGGGGAAGAGATCAACCAAGGGACTTGTATGCATGCATATAAGCATAAGCAATGGATGTGGACAACAGGGGTTGAGGGTGAGGGAAGGAGTGGGGAGATGAGAAGGTATTGGGGGGATAAGGTCACATTTGTAATATCTTAATCAATAAAGAGAAAATAAATAAATTAATTAATTAATAAAGAAAGAAAGAAAAGAAAAGAAAATTAATGGGGGAAAAATACAGAACAACTTTCATTCAGAATTGCCTGAAAGCTCGCTGAATGGATGTCCTACAACAGAGTAGTAAAGAAGAAAGTACATTGAGACTGGTAGAATGGGATGAGGGATTGAATAGGCTGGTCTAACACTATCATGTGTCATTTTTTTTTAATTAGTAGGAAGATCGTTTTTGTGGAGTCCACCCATGAAGAGCAATGGACCCCTTCTACACAGAATACCCCCAGCCCAGGGTTATAGAGCTTGGAAGAGAAGTCCCCACAATTATGGGCTGATACAAAACAGTAGAGATTGTGACTGAGTGACACGAGGGCTGCTAGAGTCCAAGGTCTTCCTTTTAAAGAGCTGGCACATGAACTTACTCAGACACAATTCTTCTGAAGTCCAGCACTGGACAGCTTGAGGGACCCAGCCACATACAAGGAGGAACTGAATTGTCTGGCATTAGGACAGAAACTTGGTGGATGGCTTTCTCCCAGACTGAGGTTGCTCACAGGGGTCATTTTTCCTGTGCTGGGATCTCCTCTGTCTCAGAGCTGACTGGCAGCCAAATCTGAGTCTTCATCAGCCTGTTTCACACTGTTTTCTCTGCCCTGGTCATTCCATGAGACCTCATCCCATCCAATTCACAGCCCAACCCAACCTGTTTGCAGCAACTTTTCCATATGACTTACCTGTCCTGGCTAAGGCTTTCCTAAATTCTCTGAAACTAGGTGCAGTCAGTATGTAACACTATCAATAAAGTGCCCAATAACTGGCACTAGCACCTGTATGATTTGCTTCACAACTGGGCCTTACCTGGGCATTTCCATGCTTAATACAAATAGCAGCCATCTATAGATCTCTCTGTAGCTCCCTCCATGTGGCCCCAGGAAGTGGCTGACTTCATATATCTCTGGAGGCTCTTCATCCAGTGCACATGGTGGACAGCTTCAGACCATACCAGATTACAACTCTGCACATTCACCAGCAACAAACTCCAGGGACAGACTCAGGGAGAACTAAAGACCCACTGAAGCATGTCCAACTCCATAGGAGTGTTTTCTGTAGTTGCAGCTGGTCCTCACAGCCAATTGGCCTAGAGGTCAATTCCTCCTAGTGACACCAACATCAATTAAGGCTCGACTACAAAACTGTTCATACAGCCCAAACAGAGGCACAACTAGAGTACCCAGGTCAGGTAACTGGGGAGACTGAGCCATTGGGCCCTATACAAGGTCATTCTACTGATTATAGGAGGCATAGCAGCTCTATTTAATACATAGAAGTAAACACAGGGAAGCAGCCAAAATGCAGAGACAAAGAAACAGATCACAAATGAAAGAAATGGAATCAAGCAAACTACTATATAGAGCAGTGGTTCTCAACCTTCCTAATGCTGCAACCCTTTAATACAGTTCCACATGTTGTGGTGACCCCCAACCATAAAATTATTTTTGTTGCTACTTCATAACTGTAATTTTGCTACTGTTACAAATCTTACTGTATTTAGGCAACCACTGTGAAAGGGTCATTCGATCCCCAAAGGGGTCGCAACCCACAAGTTGAGAACCACTGGTATACATTTTAAAACCATGATTTATAAAGTTCCTGGAGGAACTTCATGAAGAGCTTCAAGGGACTCAGTGAGAGTTTCAAGGATCTTAGTAATAATGTCCAAGACATCAAAATGGGCCAGCTAGAAATAAAACATTCACTAACTGAAATAAAGGGTAATTTACAGGGATTCAATAGTAGAGCAGAGGATTATGAGAATCCAATCAATGATTTAGAATATGAGGAAGCAAAGAACACACAATCAGAAGAGGGAAAAAATCCAAAAATATTAAAATAGTGTAAAGAAACTTTGGGACAACTTCAAAGATACCAGCATTCACATTATGGAGGTGCCAGAAGGAAAAGAGAGAGAACAAGATATTGAAAATCTATTTGAATAAATAATGAGAGAAAACTTCCCTATCTGTTGAAAGAAATAGACTTACTAGTCCAGGAAGCCCACAGAATCCTAAACAAGAGAAATCCAAACAGACCCACACTAAGTTGTATCGTAATTAAAATGCCAAGGATTAAAGATAAAGAGATGTTCTTAAAAGCAGCAAGAGAAAAGCAGTTACTTACATACAAGGGAGCCCATACGACTATCTGCTGATTCCTCAACAGAAACTTTGCAAGTCAGAAGGGAGTGGAAATAAATATTCAAAGTGATGAATAGCAAGGACGTATAACCAGGATTATTCTATCAAGCAAAACTACCACTTAGAATTGTAGGTCAGATAAAAAGCTTCACAGAAAAGAAAAAGCTAAAAGAGTTCATCATCACTAAACCAGTATTACATGAAATGCTGAAGGGTATTCTTTAAGAAGAGGAAGAAAAGGAAGAATAAAAATGAATAATAAAATGGCAATAAAAACATATCACTCAATAATTGATTATCAAAATAAATGAACAAGAAATCTAATGATGGGGGAAAGATGGCTGCCAACGAGAAGGCAGACTGCAAGATAGTGTGAGAGTGAGAGAGTGAAAGGAGAGTGTGTGGACATACCGAGAGTTTAAATTTGTGGGTGAGTGACAACTATACTCCAGAGGACTGTTGGAGACCGTTGGATTGGGCTCCCCTAACCACATAGCCCCCACTGATGCTGAAATCTCTTCTGGAGTAGCTGACTCTGCCATGGAAACCATGCCATCTAGTGGCTGTTATCAGAAGTGTATACATCCAGAGACCCTGCAACCACAGCACCCAGGGACCAGCTACGAATCCAAGAACACTGGAGCTCAAGCAGCCCGAAAACATGGACTCAGGAAAGCCCTGCTCCTCCCCACAGAAAGGTCAGATTTTGCCGAGATAAAGATGTGGTTTGTAATCTAGCTTGGAGAGGCAAATGAGTGTGGGGGGAGTCTGCACCCCTCAAAGCTCACAGCCAATGGAGCCAGTGTGATTCGCGAGTGGGAAAGGGACCTACAGGGCTGCTGGCAGAAGGGAACTCTAAAAATAAGCCTATAGTTGGACTGGGTGCAAAAAGGCATCCTCGGATTGTGCCAGTGTGCCGGCTGCATAGTGCCAGGGGAGAGAGGACTTGTGGAAGAGATGTTGGGAAAATTGTGCACAGAGCTGGATGGTAGAGTTTGCCAGCTCACACACTTATTGGGGTTCCTTTTTTTTTCTCGTTAAATCCTTACTTTTGATTACTAAACCCAGTACACAGGATTGTCCAATAGGGGTCACTCACAAAGACTGAAGGGGAAAGTTGTTTTTGTGGAACCTGGGGATCAGAGTGGGGAGTAATGATCAAGAAACCAGATATGGAGCAGTCGACTCTCCCAAGCCAGTATTAAGTGCGATAGGGAAAACAAAACCTAAATACTGGCTAGAGAGGACTTATATCCCTAGAAGTCAATCCTGAAACACTGCCACCCAGGGGCTGAACCACAAACTGACTCTTCTGCAAACACAAATAAAGGCAGTCTGGGAAACAAGGAAATACTGTCTGCTTTAAAATCAGGACTGTGGTTTACAACATGGAGGAGCAGTGTATTGCAGGGAACTTCAACACTCTCTTGAATACCTGACAGGACAAAGGCATTCCAAACAGAAGATTAGAGGAAGTGAATGATCTTCACTACTGCACATTTTTATTTCTTTCACTTTTACTAAAGAAACAATTTTTTTCTTTCTTCCTCACTTGATTTTACCTTTTTATTATATTTTTACTTTTAAGCAATAATATTACTACTACTATTTTACCTTTTTTCTTTTTTAAAAGTGTTATTTTCTCTTCATTTTATTTTGGAATTAGTGCTGTACATTCTATTTTCATTTTTCCTTTAGGAACATTTTACTCTATCTCAACTTTACCTTTATGCCAACACTCTCTTCCTCACTTTTCCCCTTTTGTCATCCTGTTTCTCTTACCCTATTCCCGCTTTAGATTTTCCCTATTCCCTCTTTTTATCCCCTGTTAACATTTCACCCTCCTTATATGTCTGATTTCCAATTCCCTGCTCTAAGTCCATACACACCGCTCTCTTTTATTTCTTCACTATCCAAAATTTTTTTCTCTCTGTCATTTTGTTGTTATTTTCTTGATAGTTGATTATATTCTTTTTTATGCTTGTTTATGAGATTGTTTTGCTTTTTCTTTTGGTTTTGTTTTTTGGTTATTTTTTGCTTCTGTTTTCCCTTACCTTGCTTGATGTTAGTCATTTTTAGTTTGCATTCATCTCTAGGTATCTGCTGCTGGCTGTTGGAATTACTGGCTGTTTTATTTGAAGTTTTCCCCCCACATAGTTTATTCCCCTCTTCTATCTCATTCTCTCTCTTTACTCCCTAACTTGTTTTTTTTCCATTTCCTAATTTTGTTTTTGCACTCCCTTTTTTGTCTTTTTCTCCTTTTACTTTTCCTCTTCTTTGTTTTTTCTTATCTCTTAATTTTCCTTTCAATGCTTGTCACCTTTATTTGGAATGATTAGTATCATGACTACATTTATGTTCTGTGCCTTGTGCATTGTGCCTTGTGTTGTATTTTGTGCCTTTAAATCAATGCAGGAGAGAGAGAGAGTACTACATAACCAGACATCTGGAGAAAAGAGATCATGGGGAGACAAAGGCACAGCCCGCATATGAAAAACAAACAAACAAACAAACAAACAAAAAGGCACCACCAGAAAAGAAATTAAATAAAATGGAGGCAAGCAACCAGTCAGAGAAAGAATTCAGAGAAATTATCATAAGGTAGATGAAAAGAATGGAAGACAAATTCAACAATATGTGTAAGAACCAAGAGGAAATGAAGAAGAACCAAGAAGAAATGACAAATGACATCACTGCTATAAAGAACTCAATAGAAAGCATCAATAGTAGACTAGAAGAAGCAGAGGACCACATCAGTAAACTGGAAGACAAGGTAAAAAAAAATACCCAAGCAGAGCAGCTTCCAGAAAAAAAAAAATAAAGAGGAGAGCCTAAGAGAATTTTGGGACAACACAAAATGAAACAACATCTACATAATAGGGGTGCCAGAAGGAGAGGAAGCTGAGCAAGGAATAGGCAACCTGTTTGAAGAAATAATGACAGAAAACTTCCCTGATAAAGGGAAGAAAAAACTCACACAAATCCAAGTAGCTCACAGAGTCCTAAACAAAATGAACCCCAAAAGAACAATGCTAAGGCACATTATAATTAAATTGGCAAACACCAAAGACAGAGTAATATTCTTAAAAGCGACCAGAGAGAGACAGAAATTACCTACAAAGGCTCCCCCATCAGACTAGTGATTAATTTCTCAACAGAAACGTATCAGGCAAGAAGATAATGGAATGCTATATACAAAGTCATGCAATGGAAGTGTCTGAATCCAAGAATACTGTATGCAGCAAAGCTATAGATCAAAACTAAGGGTGAAATCAGAAGCTTCACAGACAAAAAAGGACTAAGAGAGTTTATTACCATCAAACCAGCAATGCAAGAAATGCTAAAGGCTCTGTTGCAAAAAGAAAAAAAATAAAGGAAACGAAGAAGGGTAAAGAATAAAAATGGTGACAAACATCTATAAATAATAACTTTAAATGTCATTGGATTAAATGCCCAATCAAAAGACATAGGGTAACTGATTGGATACAAAAACATGACCCATATATCTGATGTCTACAGGAAACCCACCTCAGAAAAAAAGGCGCACACAGTCTGATGTTGAAGGGATGAAAAAGGGTTTTCAGGTGAATGAAAATGAAAAAAAAAAGCTGGGATAACAATACTTATATATGCCAAATTAGATCTCAAAGTGAAGGACATAAAAAGAGATAAGGAAGCCCACTTCATAATACAAAAGGGAGCAATCCAATAAGAAAAATTAACTCTGGTAAACATATATGCGCCCAATATAGGAGCACCCAAATACATAAAAAACAAACGAACAAACAAACAAAAACTTCTGGAAGATATCAAGGGAGATACTGACAGCAATACAATCATAGTAGGGGACTTTAACACCCCACTATCACTATTGGACAAATCCTCTAAACAAAATATCAGCCAAGAAACATGAATCATAAATGACTCACTAGATCAGATGGAATTAATTGACATCTTCAGAACATTTCACCCCAAAGCCAAAGAATATACATTCTTCTCAAGTGCACATGGGTCATTTTCAAAGATAGACCACATACTGGGTCATAGGCAAAGTCTCTTCAAATTCAAGGAGATAGAAATTATATCAAGCATCTTCTCAGATCACAATGGCATAAAACTGGAAATCAACTACAATAAAAACAATCCAAAAAATCAAGCACATGGAGACTAAATAGTATGCTATTAATCAATGACTGGGTTACCAGAGAGATCAAAGGAGAAATAAAAAAAATCATGGCAACAAATGAAAATGAAAACACAATGATTGAAAACATGGGGCACAGCGAAAGCAGTCTTGAGAGGGAAGCTCATAGCTATACAAGCCTACCTCCAAAAACAAGAAACAATGGTAATAAATTACATAACCCTACAACTTCAAGAGTTACAAAGAGAGAAACAGGAAAAGTCTAATGTAAGCAGAAGGAAGGAGATAATAAAGATCAGAGTGGAGATAAATGACATAGAGACAAAACCCAACCAACCAAACAAAAAAGATCAGCAAAACCAAGAGCTGGTTCTTTGAAAGGATAAACAAGATTAATGAACCTCTAGCCAGGCTCACCAAGAAGCAGAGAGAAAGGACCCAAATAAACAAAATCAGAAATGAAAGAGGAGAAATAACAACATATCCTACAGAAATACAAAGGATTATTAAAAAAAAATACTATGAACAACTCTATTCTAACAACCTGGAAACCCTAGAGGAAATGGAAATATTAATAGAAAAAGACAACCTTCCAAAACTCAATCAGGTAGAATCTAAAAATCTCAATAGGCCAATCACTATTGAAGAAATTGAAGCAGTAATCAAAATGCTTCCAGCAAACAAAAGCCCAGGGCCAGATGACTTCACAGGTGAGATTTATCAAACATTCAAAGAAGAACTATAACCTACCCTCCTCAGACTATTCCAAAAAAATTCAAGAGGAAGGAATACTTCCAAGCTCATTATATCAAGCCAGCATCACCCTAATTCCAAAACCAGATAAAAACAACACAATGAAAGAGAATTACAGGCCAATATTCCTCATGAATATAGATGCCAAAATCCTCAAAAAAAAATTCTAGCAAATCAGATCCTGCAGTACATCAGAAAGATCATACACCATGACCAGGTAGGATTTATCCCAGGGATGCAAAGATGGTACAATATCCACAAATCAATAAACGTGATACATCACATAAACAAATTGAGAGATAAAAACCACACAGTCATATCAATTGATGCAGAAAAAGCATTTGACAAAATCCAACACCTATTTTTAATAAAAACTCTCAGCAAGGTGGGAATAGAAGGATCAAACCTCAACATAATAAAAGCCATCTATGAAAAACCCACAGCCAACATCATACTCAATGGGCAAAAACTAAAACCACTTCCCCTTAGAACAGTAACAACACAGGGATGCCCATTCTCACCACTCCTGCTCGACATAGCACTGGAAGTATTAGCCATTGTGATTAGACAAGAAGAAGAAATAAAAAGCATCAAAATTGGAGAAGAAGTATAACTGACCTTATTCACAGATGACATGATATTATACATAAAAAACCTTAAATACTTCATCAAAAACAATTAGACTTAATAAATGAATTAGGCAATGTAACAGGATACAAAATTAATGCCAAGAGATCTATGACATTTCTATACACTAATAGTGAACATACAGAAAGAGAGACTAAAAAAGCAATCTTATTTACCATCACACCAAAAAAATGAACATACCTAGGAATAAACTTGACTAAGGATGTAAAATACCTATATGTGGAAAACTACAGGACTCTTAAAAAGGAAAGAGAGGAAGACATAAACAGATGGAAGAATATACCATGTTCATAGGTTGGTAGAATCAATATCATCAAGATGACTATACTACCCATAGCAATCTATAGATTCAATGCACTCCCCATTAAACACCAACTGAGTATGTCACAGAACTAGAACATACTTTCCAAAAATTCATCTGAAATAAAAAAAAAAGACCCCGAATAACTGAAGGAATCCTGAGAAAGAAGAACAAAGTAGGAGGGATCTCAAAACCAGATATCAAGCTGTATTACAAATCCACTGTTCTCAAAACAGCTTGGTGCTGGCACAAGAACAGACATATAGATTGATGGAATAGAATAGAAAACCCAGAAATTGACCCAAACCATTATGCTCAATTAATATTTGACGAAGGAGGCATGAACATACAATGGAATAAAGACAGCCTCTTCAACAAATGATGTTGGAAAAATTGGACAGATATACGTAAAAAAATGAAACTAGATCACCAATTTACACCATACACACACAAAAAACTCAAAATGGATAAAGGACTTAAATGTAAGACAGGAAACCATAAAAATACTAGAGGAATCCAAAGTCAACAAAATCTCAGACATATGCCGAAGCAATTTCTTCACTGATACAGCTCTAGGGCATTGGAAAGTAAAGAAAAAATAAAGAAATAGGACTACATCAAAATAAAAGGCTTATGCATATCAAAAGAAACCATCAACATAAATAGCAAGAACCTACAGCCAAAATTACTTTACCCAGCAAAGCTATTGTTCAGAATTGAAGGTCAGACAAAGAGCTTCACGGACAAGAAAAAGCTAAAGGAGTTCATCACCACCCAACCAGTATTATATGAAATGCTGAAAGGTATCCTTTGAGAAGAGGAAGAAGAAAAAGGAAAGTAAAAATTATGAACAACAAATACATATCTATCAACAAGTGAATCTAAGAATCAAGTGAATAAAAAATCTGGTGAA
>PVJC01019485.1:0-30187 GCA_004026665.1 Murina feae
AGGGGAGGGCAAGAGTCTGAGAGATCAACATAGAGGGGGTGCCAGCTCCAAGCCTCCACGGTGTGCCTGGGGGCAGGTCCCCAGCAGGTAGACACACACAGGAGGACTGCTCTGAGCCTCAGATGCGGCTGGGGGCAGGTCCCCAGTGGTGACACACACACACATACACACACACACACAAAAGGCGCCTGGCAGACTGGGGCCATCATAGGACATCCACTGAGGGGTCCCAGACTGTCAAAGGGCACAGGCCGGGCTGAGGGACTCCCTCCACCCCGAGTGCACAAATTTTTGTGCACCAGGCCCCTAATATATATATATATATATATATATATATATATATATATATATATATATATAGAGAGAGAGAGAGAGAGAGAGAGAGAGAGAGAGAGAGAGATATAGATAGATATATAGATAGATATAGATATAGATAGATATAGATAGATATAGATAGATAGATATAGATATGTCGTCTAATCCAAAGTATCTCCTCTCTCCTAAACTGGGTTTCCACTTTAAAATAATTCCACTTGGAGCCTTTGAACTATTTTACACTAGTAATTAAATGTTAAATGGAATAATTTATTTGAGGAGGACACTAATGTGTACCAAGATACATGCCACTAGTTTATAGTGCAGGCACCACTCAGCATCTGGCCTAATAGGTCACGTTTCTGCAAGTCCTGTTCCCGCATCACACCTGATGCTTTAGTGGGAGGACCTCATCTTAAACCGGTCAAGTGAGTCTTTATGTCCAAGTTCTATGGACTGGACTTTCCTATTCTGGCTTGATCTGATAGATGCTGATAGAGTGATATACTACTGAACAGTCCTCTAATATGACTAAAGTACTTCTTAGAAGCTCCTCAACTCTGTAAAACTCACTTAAGTAGCAATATGACCTCTGTGTTAAGCGTCACCCTGTTTCAGAGGCCATTCTACCATAGAGGGGACTTAACATGAGCTCTCTCATCTTCCCTTTCTTACAGTGCTAAAGGTCCTCTTTCCCTGGACCCTCCAGCAATGAATGCCTCAGGTAGATTTCACAATATCCCATCACTTTCAGTTATTGATATTCAATGCTGGTAACTCTTAAGCCTTCTCTTCTTTTTGTGCCCCACTTCTGGGCTAGCTGATAAGAAAGCCTGGTGCTCTTGCCTTTGGCACTGGGGAGGAGATCCAAATCACACAAGGCCGAACCTGCACACATGTGGGCAAACTCTCACCGGGCCCCACCCCTCAACCGTAGTGTAAACCCAGGCCAGTCCCCTTTCTGGCTCTTTCAATTTTGAGCCTGCCTAAAGGATCTGCCCTGTTCTTTCCAGAGACCTCAATTATATAAGTAATCAGTCTTTCCATACCTTCCTGGAATTTGTGTGTGTGTGTGTGTGTGTGTGTGTGTGTGTGTGTGTGGTGTCAACACTCTACACCTCTACACACAACCAAATGTTTGGGGAAGAGGGAACCCATATGCCTCTTCATGTGACCATGACAAGATGCCTGTCTAGTCCAGTTTAAAATTCCAATCTCATACCTGGTTTAAAGTGTTCCTTTCCCCATTTCCAATGAGGACACTAAGGGGTGTGTGTGTGTGTGTGTGTGTGTGTGTGTGTGTGTACGTGTGCACACCCATTTGCTCTTCCTCCCTACCCCTATCTTGGAGTTAAGTTTGGTTGGAAAATAGTTTTAATCTGTGGTTAGATGTTCTCCTTACTTTAAAAAGCTCAACTCCACTCATGTCAGGGATCAAGAGAAGGAAGAAGGGAGCAAAAGACAGGGACCTGTTAATCAACCAGGTTTATGATTGTAATACTTGCCTGCTATTTGCCCTGCTTTTCTGACTAACACAGACTAGCCTCAAAACCACCTGTGTGGTAGGTGTTCAAATGCTGGCTCCCTCATGAGACATATCCGTTAGTTCTAGGAGGTCCTTCCCATTGCATGATTCCATTTTCACCCCATTTAGCCTCCACCTAGCAGTAATTCATGGCCTTCTTGCTTCTGGGGCCATATTGTCTGGTGGGTTTCTCTCTGGGGATGGCTACAGAGGATTAGTTGTCAGCTCACTGAGGCATCAGAAAAGCAATAAGAGCACACCTTTAGTTAATACACAGACATGTATTGCTTAACAATGGGAATCATTCTGAGAAATGCTTTCTTAGGTGATTTTGTCCTTTTGCAAATATCATAGGGTTCACCTCACAAACTTAGGTGGTATAGACTACCACCCAGGCCATATGGTACAGCCTACTCCTCCTAGGCTACAAACCTGTACAGCATGCTACTTGCTGTACTCAATACTTAGGCATTTATAACACAGTGGTAAGTATTTGTTTATTATTCTAAAATATGATATCAGAAGTAAAAATATGGTATCAAAGGTTAAAAAAAATGGTTTACCAGTATAGTGTACTTACTATGAATGAAGCTTTAAGGACTGGAAGTTGCTGTGGGTTTGTCTGTGAGTGGTGAGTGAATATGTAGGCCTAAGACATTACTGTACACAACTGTAGACTTTATAAACACTGTATACTTAGGCTGTACAAAATTTGTAAAAAAAAAAAAAATCTTTTCTCAATAATAAATCACCCTTAGCTGACTGTAATGTTTTTTCTTTATAAACTTTGTAAATTTTTTAAACATTTCAATTCTTATAACAACACTTAGCTTAAAACACATTGCACAATTGTACAAAAATGTTTTATTTATATTCTTATTCTATAGTCATTTTCCTATTTTCAAATTTATTTAATTTTCTACTTTTTATACTTTTTGTTAAAAAACTAAGACACAGCCCTAACTGGTTTGGCTCAGTGGATAGAGCGTTGGCCTGCAGACTGAAGGGTCCCAGGTTCAATTCCGGTCAAGGGCATGTACCTGGGTTTCAGGCACATCCCCAGTAGGGGGTGATTGATGTTTCTCTCCCATCGATGTTTCTAACTTCTCTGTCCCTCTCCCTTCCTCTCTGTAAAAAATCAATAAAATATAAAGAAAAAAACAAACAAAACTAAGACACATTAGCCTCGGCCTGTACAGGGTCAGGATCGTCAATATCACCATCTTCCCCCTCCACATCTTATCCTAGCATATTGGCATATAAGTGGAGGTACTGTCCTTTATATGCAGGGACACAGTACAAAGTTATCAGTTTACAATTAAAATTTGAGTTAGAGACCCTTCATTTCTAATCAGTTTACTAGATATGGAGTGTTCAGTAGTCTCCTTTATCTGCTAGAGAAACATTCCAAGACCCCCAGTGGATGCCTGAAATTGCTGATAGTACCGAACCATATATATATATGCTATGTTTTTTCTTATGTACACATACTTTATGGCTTCTCTTTGGCATATCTGAATTGCCAATATCATGACTCTTGTAATTTGGCGCCATCTATAATAATAAAAGGGTAACATGCTATTAGACCGGACGTCCTTCTCGACGAAGCCCTGGCCAGAGGAAAGCCAGACTGGGTCCCGGGTGCCTGTGGGCGGCCTGGGAGAAGCCAGACTGGGTCCTGGGTGCCTGCTGGTGGACAGAGGAGGGAAGCCCGGGTCCTGGGTGCCAGAGGGAAACTGGTGCTGGCAGCTGGGGGAAGGAAGGTTTACTCTTGTACAAATTTTCGTGCATTGGACCTCTAGTTATTAAATAAAATAAGAGTTACTTGAACACAAGCACTGAGTTGATATGATAACTGAGATGACTACTGAATTATCAACAGTTGGCACACACACATGGACACCCTGGGCTAAGGGACGATTCATGTCCTGGATAGGACAGAGCAGGACTGCACAAGATTCCTTCACACTACTCAGAACAGCATGCAAATGAAAACTTATGGATTCCTTGTTTCTGGAAATTTTCATTTAATATTTTCAGACTGCAGTTAACTGAAACCATGGAAAGCAAAACTGTGGATGAGGCAGGGGACTACTGTTTATACAATATCTCATTTAACCATCACAGCCTACCTATAAGGTTATTATTATCAACAATTTCCTGATGAGAAAACTGAAATACGGAGAGATTCTTTTCCCATAATGGGCAGAGCTGGGGTTCCAATAGTTGTTTTCTTAACTGCAAAACATTGCATGTGTATCCCAAGCTTTAGTGGACTAAAATTTAGGTAGGGGATTTAGAGAAAAGTCAGATTTTTTTTACATCTTGTTCTTAGATAACCAATGAGTCTAAGACAAGCTCTGAAATCTGTGTCTTTAAATATCACCAGTTGACTTAGACGCAGGTGGTGCATGGGCCACACTTCGAGAAGCACTGCTCTATACAATGAGATGCCAAATGTACACTGTGGTTATTTTTAATCTAAAGCCATTGATTCAACACCATTTCCCACTTGTGGATATCCAATTGTTTCTGTACTGTTTATTGTTATGACCATTCTTTCCCCACATCGTGTGGTTTCATTTTTGTCGTACATCAGGTGGCCTATGCTCTGAACATGACCTTTCTCTTTTATTTTTTTACATAATTCTTATAGTCATCTATTATAAACATGCTTTGAGAAAACCCACTTGGACCAAAGAGCAAGAACCATTGGAAAACCCCATGGGTCATTTTGTGACTAGACATAATTATTTATAAAATTTAGAAATGGCCATTTACAAAGCAATGCCCAGCATTTACTGGAATCCTCTTTTAAATACACCTAATTAACTGACCGAGTACAACCTCGGTTATTTTTAGAAATCCATCTACAGTTCAGCAACTCTCAGAAATTACTCTTTTTACTTTTCCATTTCCATAGCTCTCCTTCCCTAAAGCCGCTTTTACCCAATCAGCAGTACAACATTTTAGAAAATGAGTCATCTTTTATTAAGAGCATCTTATCTTACATTCAAATGTCATTAGGAAAAAAAAAGGTAAAATATAGACATAGCAGTATTTACTTCTCAGGTATCTTGCTTTTGAACAAATGTTTCCATTCCCAGCAATATGCTATTGCCACAAAGTGCCTATTGATTCATTTAATATAATTTAAAAATGAGAAAAACTACAGATTATACATATTTGCTCACTGGAAAAGTTTCCATTGAAATATGGTTTCATACCAACAAGTGATTTTGATATCCTGTCAAGCAAACTCCTAAAAACATGTTTTATTTTTATATTATTACATGACACATGTTTATCTCTCTATATAAAAGCCTAAGCAACCAAATGATTGGTTGCTATGATGCATGCTGACAACCAGGGGGCAGACATTCAACACAGGAGCTGCCCCCTGATGGTCAGTGCACTCCCACAGCCAACGTCCTCTGGTCCCTCTCACCCCATCCCCCCACCCAGCTGGCCTTGTTCAATCCCAGTCAGGACTGGGCAAGACAGCCCCGATTGGCCCTGATCTCATGCCAGACAGTAGACCCCACCCGTGCACGAATTCATGCACCAGGACGCTAGTATTATTATTTAATCTAATAAAAAAGTAATATGCAAATTGACCTTCACTCTATTACACTTAAGCCACGCCCACCAGCCAATCAGAGTGGCTGTATGCAAATTAACCCAGCCAAGATGATGGTCGGCAGCCATGGAGCTAGAGCAAACAGGAGGCTTCTGTTGCACCAGCAATGGAGGAAACTGCTTGCCTAGGCTAGCTATGGCCTCTGCTCAAGGCAACAATGTTTCAATTATAGAAGCCACGGAGCTGAAGCAAACAGGAGGCTTCATTGCCTGCCTAGGCCTCCTCTCAAGGCAACAAAGTTTCAATTATAGAAGATAAATAAACCCCAGGAACCTGATTCCAGCCAGCCTCGCTGGGACATTTGGTCAATGGGAGCTATGGGCAGCCTGAAAACAGCCCTCAGCCCCTCACCCAAGCTGGCCACACCCCCATGGGGTGAGGGTCCCCACTGGGTGTTTGGCCAGCCTGCAGTCATCAGCCCCTCACCCAGGCTAGCCAGGCACACCAGCAGCTGGACATCCCCTGAGGGGTCCCAGACTACAAGAGGGCACAGGCCAGGCTGAGAGACCCCCCTGCCCTGAGTGCACAAATTTTTGTGCACTGGGCCCCTAGTATTATATAATAGTGAAGCAGGGGATTTCCCAGGGGTGAGGACGATGGAGCCCCTAGCGCTAGGATGCTTGCATGCATGACTCCGGAGACCAGGTTCTGTGATGCAGGTCTAATTTTATTGCGGAAGTACAGCAGTATTTATAGCAGAGGTGGCCAATCATGGAACATCTTTTTAGGGAGCCAATGAGCATAAAAGTCGGGGTACTGTGTACGTGGCTATAAGAGGGGCTCAGGCGGGTGTTGCCATCTTCCTGGCTTGCCAGAAAGATCCAAACTGCTGGAGTGTGCTCACAGCATTGCATCAGTCACTACACTGAGATAAACCTCCTGTGCTCTTCCTACATAATAGGTTAAAAATTAGCATCTGTGATGAATCACAGGTGAAAAAGATGAGGCACAGATATATGAAACTATTCTGCTAAAACCCTGAAGGAACTTATGTACACAATTCAATGCTTTTCAATCAATTTGGAGTTTGGAGGCAATTACTCAGCTGGATTCCCAAGAAGGGCAAAAGCTTCTGTTACCAATGGTTCAGACTTGCAACAACCCAGTTTCCATTTATACCTGCAGTCATGGATAGTCAAGTGGTGACCTAGCTGGTCATAGAAAGTGTGTGGCTAAAGAAGGATTGCTATCCAAATGCTTACAGTCTGAGCAATTCAAATTCTGAATAGTAATATCTCAATAGCACAGAAAAAATTTTTCCCTCCAGTACAAAGAGTATGGTAATTTGCAACACAGGGTTATGTTATATAGGACATTTTAAATTCATGAATGTAAATTTGTATCATATATTTTAATTTTATTTACATAAAAGTTCTGATTTTACAAAAAATATTGGTTGAAAAATGGTAAATTTATTTAAGTAAAACATTTGTATTTTTAAAAAAATATTACATAAATATTGAATACAGATGGTGTATGGATATGGTGAGTGTGTGAAAGTTGTACTGAAATAACTAAGATCAGAGAATGATAGCCAACAAAGATTTGCTCTACTCCTGTAACAAGGAAATAGCATAAGAAAATGGGGTTTTAGAAAGATAAATGACGTTGCCCTGAACAAAAAACATGAAAAAAAATATTAAAGAACAAATAATAAATGTAAAAATTTACTCTTGCTGTAATAATTTATTTTTTAATGAGGCTATCATTTTGCCACATTTTCTGAATGTAATTTCTTCAATATGCTGTTGTTTTTAATTGTTGTTGTTACTTTTTTTCATAAGTTGAATCTTTAAATTTTATGTAATACTAGCTGTACCCAGCCACGTGTTGCTGTGGCTTAGTCTGGTTAAATGGAAAAGAAAGAAAAGAGAAATCGCATGTTTCTAATATGTTTAATTGCACAATGCTTGTGGGTATATAATGTGCCCTCCTGGGCGGCTGCCCCCACCCTGCCAGGCTGGTCTGGCCTCCCACACATGCACCTCTGCAGCCTGGGCCCCCCAGCACCAGCCTGCAGCTCCACTCCCCACTGGCAGCCCGATATTTTGCAACGTGATAACTGGCACTCCGATTAAATTCCATCCCTGGCAGATCGAGTGAATTCCAAAGTTCTGTTGGATAATTAACTGCTTCATCTGCTTCCACAACAGTGTCAACGGACTTGTATGTGACTGCCTGGCTTTAAATGTTATTGTTAAGTTTGTAGTGTGTGTTGCTTTTACATCCAACAGATGGTGCTGTTTTTCAAAAAAAGCATGTTTTTATCTGTGTTTTTTTTTCCCAAAAAAACTTGTTTTTACCTGTCACAGGTGTGACATCTATATAATGTAGGTATATAAAAACACGCGTGTATTCGAATGCAACATTGTGTCAAAATTTCAAAGCCATCGGTGAAGAACTTTCAGAGATTTGAGATTTTGAACAAATGAACACTTACATTTTTATTTATATAGATAATTAGTTGGTCTTTTACTTTATGATTTCTTAAAAGAATGTCAAGCTTAGGAAGTCCTTGATTTTACACTCACAGATCTAATAATTTGTTTGAGTGGGCATTTGGAAAGGCTCTTTAAAAATATTTAACTCTTTAGCCCTAACAAGTGTAGATCAGTGGTTAGAGAATCAGCCTGTGCACTGAAGGGTTACAGGTTAGATTCCGTAAAAGGCAGATACCTTAGTTGTGGATTCGCTCCCCGCCCCTGGTCAGAGCATATGTGGGAGGCAACAGGGATGTGTCCCTCTCACATGGGTGTTTCTCTTTCTCTGTTTTTCCCTCTCCCTCCTTCCCTTCCACTCTCTGAAAAGCAACGGGAAAATATTCTCAGGTCAGGATTAAAAAAATAAATAAATAAAAATTAAAATATTTAACTTTTTAAATGTATCTTGGATTCAAGTTGTTCTACTCTGTGAAAGTTTGGATCTAAATTAATTTTATTTCCCTGAAATTCCTATCCAGCTATTCCTGCACAAGTTAATGAATAGCTCTTCTTTTCTGGTGGTGTTGCTTTTATTTTCTAGCAAATTTTTATATGCAACAAAATTAATTTCTGCACTATCTAGTCTGTTTTCTAAATCTACATATTTTTATTCTTTCAGTAGTGTCTTATTTAAATTATCTATTTGTAATATATTAAAATATTTAGTATGGCTATCCCCATCTCAGATTCTTCATTCAAAATTTTCTTTGATAAATTTATTTATTCTTAATGAGAACATAAGAATACAGTTACATAAAAATTATCATATTCTATTAGTTAGATTTTGTATAAATCATTATAAGTGATTTATTAAGTTTATGTGTAATTCATTTATGTATGAATTTATGTATATTTTTAATCAACTTTTGAAGTTTATAATACATAGCAAATATAAGACTACAGTTGATGCATTAGTCTAAAATAACAACAAATACATTTCTCTCAGTTGCCTCCTTCACTTGAGCAAATCCTATCTAATAAAAGAGTAATATGCAAATTAACCATTACTCTGAGACAAAGGTGGCGGCACCCATAGTGGTGGGGCAGGATGCTGGTGGTGTCACCCTGGCAACATGAGCCCAACAGGCTTCAGCAATCCGAGCAGGTCCCTCTGCCCTGGAGCAGGCAAGCACTGCCAGCAGGCAGCCCCCAGAAGGGCCTGCTCACAGGTCACTGTGGCGATGGGAGAGAATGGGGGCATGAGATTGGGAAGCAGGCAAAGCTGGTCCAGCCATGTCACTGAGGTGAGATCTGGGAAGCAGGCAAGGCTGGACCACCACATCACTGGGGCAAGATGGGGGGAAGCAGACAAGTCTGCATCACTGGGGTGAAATCCGGGAAGCAGGCAAGGCCGAGATCGGAAGTAAGCAATCATGGCTGGCAGGCAGCACTCAGCCATGGCCACAGCTCAAGGGAGAGAACAACATGCAGACAAGGCCAGGAGCCTGAGAGATCAAAACAGAGGGGTGCCTGCTCCAAGCCTCCAAGGTGTGCCTGGGGTCAGGGCCCCAGTGGGGACACACACAGGGTGCCTGCTCTGAGCCTCCACAGTGCAGCTGGGGGTAGGCCCCCAGAGGACACACACACACAACACCTGCCAGACTGGAGCCATCAGTAGGACTTCCACTGAGAGGTTCCAGACTGTGAGAGAGGGCAGGCTGGGCTGAGGGACCCCCACCATCCCCCTGTGCACAAATTTTGTGCACCAGGCCTCTAGTTATATATAAACAGCCGAATTTAATTTAATCCTTTTTTAAATTTTGCATCTAAGTATCTGATGAAAATATGATCCAACAATCAGGGATCCAGTGACTGGCCTCAGAGAGCAGAAAAGACAATGATAAACATTGCCTGTGAGTGGATTCAGAAACTCTGATTTTAACTTTGATTTTAATTCCTTAATATTTCAAATGAAAACCCATGATTTCTTTCTGCAAAGATCTTTACCTTGGGTGCTTAATTTTTTTTTTCTCATTCCCTTTGCCCTCTTCTTGCTGGTGGTATCTGTACAACCTGCTCTCCTTGCCCTGATTACTTTTTGATACTCTGGAATCCCTCTAAAGAGCAGAAAGCAGTGATCAGACAAGGTGAATGATTCAGTAGAAACAATTTGATCTCATTTTAGTCTCTTGTAAGAGACAACCAGCTGTGAACTAGAATTATCATGCTGGGAATTATCTGACTCCTGCAGGCCTCTCTTCCTTTTTTGTCCTGGCGAATGACTACTAAAGGAATTTAAACCATGTAAAGCATGGTAAACATTGATTTGTTAGCCCGGCCATTGACCTGGACATCTTGCCTTCTTGCAGGTAGAGCTGATAAAGGGTATCACAGATCCTAGCTTTTACTTACCAAGGTAGATAATGTTTAAGTGTCTTTTATATGAGTTGCCAACCTATGTAGTGATGTATTATTTTCCTTTAAACTAGACTTCCAGTTTTGAACACAGATGTAAAATCAAAATAAAACAATCAAGCCGCAGGAATTTTTGTAGGTAGGACACTCTAGCTGCAAAGACTGACAAGAAGAATAGAGCTGACATGATGTGATTTGCAGTTGTCTGAGCTGAAGGAAGGGAACCCTCCATTTGTAGCCGGCTAAGAAGCTCCACTTACACTGCAGAAAAGCTAAGAAACGGTAGGAGAAAATGAAGAAACAAACAGGAGAAGAGAGAAAAACTGATTCAAGAAAAGTGAAAAGAACAGAAGAAACAGCAGCCTTTTGAGTTGGTGACGCCAGTGTTGAGGGGGATGATGGTAATGCTGTGACCATGCTTGCCTCCAATGATCCACATCTCTGGATTTTCTTTCATGTAGTCCTTTCCCTGTGAACCTGAGCTGGAATGTGACTTATTTTAACTAACCACAAGTAGCAAGGTGATGCTGTTAGAGTTCTTGGTCTAAGCTTTGAGTTCTGCCTTTACGGTCTAGGAGCCATAATCATCCATTCTAAGAATTTTGTTACCGTGATGGAGCTGTGGAGAGGTCATAGGAAATCACATATGAAAGAGAGGCCCCGAGAGAAAAGCCCAGTCATCCCAGTGTCCCAACTAAGCCCAGGCTCCTGCTGACCTACCAGCTGGATGAATCCATCTGGGTGACTATTGGCAAGATCAAGGGAAGGATCAGCCAGGTAAGTAAGCCCAGCTAAGATTGCAGAATTGAGGCAAAAATGTTCAGTTTTAAGCCAGGAAGTTTTGGGGTGGCATTTTACACAGTAAAAGATAGCTGCTGTCTGACAATGGAGTAAAAGAGTCAGCGATCAAGACCCAATGACTGTTCTCTGGAACAGCACAGCGAAATAGCGAAATGTCGGCCTGGGACCACAGTAAGCTTAGTTCAAACCTTCACTGTGTTGCTTAAAAAGAAAAATTTTTATTGACTTGAGAGAGAGAGGGAGAGAGAGAGAGAGAGAGATGACCCCTTACCAGGGATTGAGCCAGCAACCCTAGGCATGTGCCCTGACTAGGAGTTGAACAGGTGACCTTTTGATGCATAGGGCTATGCTCAACCACTGAGCCACAAGGCAAGGACTACTGTGTTGATTTTTTTTTAAACTTCTGTGGCCTTGGGAAAGCTATTTAATATTCCTGGGCTCAGTCTTGCTATCTGTAAAATGAGAAACCTATTTCTTCCCTCATAGGATAGTTAAAAAATGACATAATTGAACACTTGGGGCATATATTAAGTACCCATTAGACATTAGTTCTATTCTATTTCATCCCTGTACTTCCCTCACCCCCTGAGGGGGTAAAGTAATCAAAACTACATTAGCTCCTATGGGTGGTCCTGCAACCTGCTAAAGGCAGTTCTGTCACAGGTCTGTTTTGTACTGTGCATGCCTATTGGTTACACAATCATTCAGTTTATATGAAGAAAAAAAAAGGTAAATTGCTAAAATACAAGTTACTTTTTTTCAACAATGGCAAGTTTGGGGGCCACTACTGGAGCCCATGCACATTTGTGTCTATATCCCGGACTGTCAACACCTGCTTTTCTGGAGGACTACAACTATTTACTAGACTAAGCTTGGGCTGTCAATAATCATTGTTACATTAAGCTTATTTTATTTTAGAAGGCATTAAAAACAGATACTGTATTTCCATTACATTTTCACAAAAAAAGTATTACAAGTTACAAACAATTGTCTCATTTTGAGGCAGTCCTGGGTAAAATTTGAAGCTTTTTGAGTACTTATACTGGAGGTGAGTTAGGGCCCTGGAAAGACAGAAGTCTCATATTGAGTGTCTAAATTGTTAAAACTGTGTAGACACTAAGGTTCTAAGCCTTCTTAGAAAACACAGAAACATACACGCACATACACACACACGCAGAAACTCACACCTACACACAAAATGAAGAAATAAGGAGAACAGAAATAATCCTACCCTTGGCTCACTTTTCAATTTGTAAAATGAGAAAGCCAGACTAGAATTTTCTCCAGGGTCACTTCCAGCTCTGAGTGGAGCAGACATCTCCAACCCTGTGCCTGTATTAACCTTTGACGGACAGTGAGATTAAAAACAATGGTTGCTTTCCAGCAAAACTTTAATTGTAGAGCTTTAAATAGAAACAGAATCAAAAGACACTTTCAGATTACGCTTTTTAATTTTAATTGTTTTTTAATTTTATTTTAATTGCTTTTATTTTTTCTATTGTATTTTAAAGGAGAAATAAAAGTTGCAATTTGCCAATGCGCTACACATCTTTCCTTGCTAATACAACTGCCCTAGCAAATTAAATTAATTTTCTAAAAAAATAATAAAATAAAACGTATTTTTAATGACGAACTTAGATTCCTGAAACTTGTCCTATTTTTTTTTTTCCTTCAGACCTCTTATAGGGCTCTGCAGTTTCCATAGCTCAGTGCCAGGAGCACTGCAAAGGAATTTGGATCAGTGTAGCAAGTACCTTATGTTAGTGTAGCTCAAAGTTGATTTTCTCTTAATGGCTTAGAAGAGCCATTCTGCTTTGATTCTAGTAATAAAAGTTCCAATGGGGAGGGTGGACAAACGCCCATGTAATGTTTAGCCTATTAAAATGGCCATATGCAAAGCTGAAGCAGAGTAAATTCTTACCAATGACTGATTAAAAGCAGGTCAATGTGAAAGAAACATGAGAATGTAGGAGAGCTAATGTGAGCCTGGGAGTGTCCTTCCTTTCTCCAAAACAGGCTCCACAATGAGAGTGGACACTTGTTATTGCCCTCTCTAATGTGTATGGTCTCTCTGTGTACTTTCGGGCTGCTGACTCATCCCAGGCTTCACAGTGGAGCATGAACATTAGACAATCGTTTCTCAAATGTTCTGTGGTAAAGAACCAGTTACTTCATCTTCCATGTCCCCATCCACTGTGGACTGACATTGTGCAAAATAGAATAAAATGGAATCACTGGGGAAATGACACACATATAAAAAACAGACAAAATACAAGCCTCTATTTTTTATCATTACTTTGTCAAATTGCAATAAAAGTTTCTAAATATCCTCAATTTCTGTACACTTAGCTTGTTGCTGATACTAACAGAAATGTGAGGACAGTCATTGGTCCACGGACCACACTTTGAGTAGCAGTGTTAAAGACTTGGCTAATAGTAATCTCTAGTTTTCAGTAGTTATTTCAAAGATGTTCTTATGATTGACTTGGTTTCATTCAGTAAAATACTGGGACTTTAGTTGAGAACACTGGGACAACAATTCCGTTTTTTTTTTTCTGCCAGGATGCCATCTTGGGACCACAAGAGTAGTGGATTAGAAATGAGTCAACACTGAGGAAGCAGAACCAAGGGATGATGAGCCAGAAGCTCAATCCACTCCCTGTATTGGGGAGAAATATAAGCCAATAAAGCATAATGTTGGCTGAAGCCAGATTTCATTTGGTTTTCTATAATCTGCAAGAGAAAGGATCCTATGTGACATAGTGATTAATTTGCTAGTCTCATTCTTAGGTTCTTACCTCATCCTTTATAGTGGCCAGTTGTGACCAGGAATGTCCTTTTATATATGTTATAGGTTTGCTTATGTTCTTTTGAGATGCATTGCACTTTCTCTATCCATACCTTTTTCTGACTTTCTAAGACTAGAACCTTGAAGAGATATGGTGATCATTATTTTTAAAGGTTAAAACATCACACATCACTATCATTCCTGCTGATTCAGTCAGTAACTGTTTTTGAGAGTATGGACAGGAGGGCAAATTGATTACCTGGATATTGGATAAAAACTGCATTTAGACCCTGAAGATCTCATTTCCTAGAGTCTAATGGTTATCCCACCTATATTTCAGAAAACAACAAACTTTGACAAAGCATGACTTTAAATCAATTCAAAAATAAGCAAGAAGTAAAAACATACATCTTCACCAAAATATGTACACAAATGTTCATATCAGCTTTATTCATAATAGGCAAAGATATACTCAATTGTTCACCTGATTAATCTTTAAACAAATTTTGATATAGCTATACAATAAAATATTTTCTATAAAAAGAAATGAAGTAATGATATATGCTACAACATAAACAAACCTTGAAAATATGCTATCTGAAAAGCTAGATACAAAAAAACCCACATATTATATAATTCCATTTACATGAAATGTTTGGAATTGACACCTCTACAGAGAAAGTAGAACAATGGTAACCTAGGGTTGGGGGAAATAAGAAGACTAAGGGATAAAGGCTAAATGGAACAGTTGCTTTATAGTGATGAAAATATTTTAAATTTGGTTATGTTAATAGATACACAATTTTGTGTATATACCAAAATCCATTGAATTGTGCACTTTTAATGTGAACTGTATGGTATGTGAATTATGCCTCAATAAAGTAAACTAAAAGAAGACCAAGTTCATATTGCCAAATCTGGCAATCAATCAATATGTCCAAGGTCAGTGGATAAATGAACTATGGTATATTTAGACACTGGAATATTATTTAATTTTAAAAAGCAATGTGCTTTTAATATATATATATATAATTTTAGAGGCCCAGTGCACAAAATTTGTGCATTCGGGGGAGGGGGGTCCCTCAACCCGGCCTGTGCCCTCTCACAGTCTGGGACCCCTCAGGGGATGTCCACCTGTTGGCTTAGGTCTGCTCCCCAGGGAATCATGCCTAAGCTGGTGGGGAATCATGCCTAAGCTGGCAGTCAGACATCCCTCTGGCAGCCTGGGAGCCTCAGGGGATGTCCACTTGCCAGTGGGGAGCAAGCCTAAGCTGCAGTTGGAAATCCTTAGCTCTGCTGAGGAGGCAGGAGAGGCTCCCACGACCACCACTGTGCTGGCAGCCATCAGCCTGGCTTGTGGCTGAGCAGAGCTCCCCTGTGGGAGTGCTCTGACCACCAGGGGGCAGCTCCTGCATTGAGTGTCTGCCCCCTGGTGGTCAGTGTGTGTCATAGTGACCAGTCATTCCCAGTGGTTCTGCTGTTAGGGTCAATTTGCATATTACCCATTTATTATATAGGATATATATATTTATTTACAGAGGAAGGGAGAGATAGAAACATCAATGATGAGAGTCATTGATTGACTGCCTCCTGCACTCTCCACACTGGGAATCGAGCCCACAACCCAGGCATATGCCCTGACCAGATATTGAACCATAGGTGGTTCATAGGTTGACACTCAACCACTGAGCCATGCTGGGTGGGCAGCAATGAGCTTTTAAGCAATGAAAGACATGGGAGAATCTTAAATGAATATCACTAAGTGAAAGAAGCCAACATGAAAAGGCTACACATTGTATGAGCCTGCCTACATAAAACTCTGGAATGGCAAAACTCAAAAGACAGTGAAAAGATCAGTAGTTGCCAGATGTTAGGGCAGAGAATGAAATGAATAGGCAAATCACACAAGTTTTTTAGGCCAATGACACTACTCTGTATGATACTAAAATGGTGAATACATGCCATTATACATTGAACCAAACCCAAAGAATGTATGACACATGACACCAAGAGTGAACCATAATGTAAACTATGGAGGTGGGGTGCTAATGATGAGTTTATGTAGGTTCATTAATTTTAAGCAATGTTCTACTCTGTTGCTGAATATAGGCAAGGGGAAGATGGTGTATGTGTGGTAGTGTCAGAGGGCACACAAGAACTTTGCACTTTCTGCTATATTTGCTGTGAACCTAAAACTGCTCTAAAAATAAAGTTTAAAAAATTAAGATGAGGAGGAAGAGAATGACCAGGACAAGGAGGGATGGTAAGACCTCACAATGACCAACAAAGTTGGCACCAACTGAGTTTTTCCCTCACCCTTCTCTCCTCTCCCTCCTTGCACAACACTTACTTGTTCCTTTATCTGTGTTTTGTGCTCTTATTCCTAATTATTTCCTAGTTTATATCACTTCATTTGAGTTATAGGCAGGTCTCACTTACTGCACTAAGACCTGACTGAGGGCAGAGGCAAGGCCTTATAATGTTAATATTTCTACTAGAAATAGTACATAGTGGAATTCAATAAATGTTTGTTGTGTGAATGATGGACATCTTATAGTTGTTTTAAATGCAGTTTTAAAGGATTTTGCCTCCGAATTTTTTCTTTATCCTTTTTGGTATCCTAAAATGTTCGCCCTATGGCTCATCCCAGAGAGAGTGGTCAGGATGGGAGTGAGAGAGCATTGAAGGCTGCCCCTAGAAAATTGAGAACCTATGAGAATCCTAAACTAATGACTTATCTCTAATGTGCTTCCTTAAATAGCAGCACATTACTCTAGTGGAGCTTTTAGAAAATACTCCTTCTTGATGACAGAATGACCAAGTATAGTCTGAAATCTGGAACCAGACTTTCGTGTGCTAATGTACACCAATAGGAAAGATGTCATGGGCTGCCTGAAATGTTCTAGGGAGAGCTTTATTACAAAACCTAAGGGTTAGATATATGTAAAACATGTGAGATGTATTCTGGTAAGGAATAATATTTCAAACTTTTATTATTCATTTATAACTTAGTGAAACAATTAAAATGTGATATTCAGCATTCACAAAACTAAGTCTCATCTCAAATAACTTTAAAGTTCTTTATCTAGATTAGTATACAGCAAAAACATTCCATAGGAAAGATATATTAAAGATATACATGTTCATTAGTGTAAATTTCTGGGTATAAGCAAAAATCCCTGTTATATTTTAGACGGTCCAGGGAGTGGACATAGTGTGATCAAAATCTAGGTCTCCAAACATGAAGGGGGATCCAAGTAATATCTAAGTACAAGCAGAACATGCATTAAGGTAAATAGATGCTCTAATAGAAGGCCATTGGGAAATAGGATAGCAGAGTAAGGCAAAGTGACCTAAAGGCCCAAGGTAAGTGAAGAGATTTTCTGAGATGATGTGTGGAGGGAGGGGCTGTTGACACATCCTCTTGAAAGGATGCCCTCTCACAACCTCAAAAACACCTTGGGGACGCTTCAACACTCTATGATGCAGGCCTGGCAATAAAGGCAGAAGTCAACATTCTCAGAGCTCAGTTTCCTCAGGCAGCAATGCGATTCTGAAAATGGAGTCCGTAAAATGGGATGTTTCCTATTTCTGAATGGCCTTACTGAACTGTGTCTGACTTCGCTCAACATCATTAAATATTGACCCCAACATAACTTGCATGTGTAGGTTGTGGTTATTCCTTCTGTTACTATGCTACCTTGTTGGGGGGTTCCATCATCCCCAGCTTTCTGGAAACACCTGTGAACCACTACAGAGATTATTTGCTATTCCATTTCTAGTCCCTCACAGGAGGTTTCTGGCTAAAATCCAAGCAGAGTGACTCTCTAGTTCTGCATAGAGTATTTAGAGACTTTGGGATCTCTGCTGGAATCAGAGTCAATCAGCATTTCATCATGACTTAAATTTCCATGTCAGGCATCGCCAGACCAAGCCTTTTGTGTTGGGTTAATCAGGAGAGTAGTGCTGAGCCACTGAGAGCCTCTGTGTGGAGGCTAGACCCTGAGCTCTGTCCCAGGTTATAGGTTCTATCTGAGGGAAGAGATATCCCACTGTAGGGCTCCGATTATACGCCCTTGTTGAGGGCATGAAGTGTGCACCTCATAGACAAAAATCTCTCTTCGCGTGTTTCCCAAGAAGAAAAAGTAAAAATACTTAAAAACATTGTAAAAATAATAAAAAGAAGGAACAACGTTTTAGTAATTAAATAGCATCATATGATTCTTGGATCATGAATGTCTGTGTTTCCCAGAGAGAGGAGTGACAGATATGATTTTCTTTTTTTCAGTGTTATGACAGAGCCAAGAAGAGAAGGAAAGGTGGGACACTGAAAAGCATGGCTCTGCCTACTCCATCTGAGCTCTCCAAGGGTGACCCTTTCTTGCTCCTTCCCATGAAGAATCAGGTTCATAATTTCTATGTCAGTTTCCAGCTACAGTTCCTCACATAAAAAAAGAACTCTCAGAGAAGAGGCTCATGGAAAGAAAGTCACAACCTGAGACACTTTTCAGATTCCCTGCTCTGCTGTCCCTGGACCTGGGGAATGGGTGTTGCCCAGTAGGAGTCAAGAGTAGAACTTCTGTCTCCTGACCTTGTGAAAGTACTTTGACCTCAGGGTGGTTCCTCTTTGTTGTAACCACTGACCTGTTTACTTCTCAGAGTGGTTTCGAGCATTAAATAAGATAATGTATGTGGAAGTACTTTATAAATGAAGAAACATACATGACAACTTTATTAATATGATCATTGACATTTGACATCATCTAGTGACTCATGGGGCTTTCAGAGTCCAATACACCAATGGTCTCCCACAAAGGGACTTCTCTATAATAGCTGGGATTCAACACATATAACACACTTTCCTGGTTTCCCAGGTTGCAGAGGGAAAAAGAGAAGAAAAAGATGATGATTTCTTTTTAAAGGTAACCAGTAATTTTTCCTTCTTTCCTGGCCCCTCTTTAGCATATTCTATGCAATATCAAGGATTCAATGCAGCTTTCTATAGTCATGGAATGGAGTTGCAAGTGAAGGCTTTGAGATGAATGCAGTTGAGTGCATTATGATCTCATGGATGTGAGCCAATATGAAAAGGCATCAGGCATAATAAGCCCTACCCCACAAGTAAGGCCAGTAGGTCCTCCTTTCCTTGCTCTGGTTGGTCCTGGCTACAATCACGTACCTCCTGTCTCCTGCAGCCCCCTAGGCAAATATCATGATACCATCCACTTTCCTCAGCTGTTATGTGCAGGCCCTTCCTGTGATATGTGTAACAATGCAACCAGCTGAGATGGATTGGCTGCTGTTCTCATTGGCCCTAGAAGATACTACTCTCTCTGTGTCCCCTTTGGCTTCCACAGCTCCTGTTACTGAACCAAATTTCACTCTGTCTCCTGCCTTCTCAACAGTCCTTCCAGGTGAACTAATACCATCTCCTCTGTCTGAGCCTTTCCCACCACCCCTCTCCAATCTCTCCCTAACCCAGTGACTCCCTTAGGTGATTTTCCTTCACAGTCATCTCTGGTTCACTCTCTGCTTGAAGATATTTTTGCTCCCTTGGATTATGCATTCCCAGTAGACAATTCCCCACCTCCACCTCTTGCCTTTACCTTTCTCCCACCACACGATATTGAGAATGAGAAAATACTTCTGACTCTGAATGCCATCTTTCTTGACCTTTCCATTACCCAAGTAATCAACCCCTTCCCCTGGCTTTGAATCCCACAGTATCAGTGACCAATCATGGACCACTAACCTTCTGTTTCACCAGCACCACACTACAGTTTAACTGTAAATCAAACTAAGTTCATTCACATCTCATCAAAATCTGCTCTGGAGAATTCATCTCTAGACAGCACTGGGGCATTGGCCACTTATGTCCCTCAAGGCAGTGACCATCCAAGCTTGTGGATTTCAGACTTTTCCTGTCAGGAAGTTTGAGCGAAAGGCCCATTGATGTCCACCTTGGCATTTCAACCAAGTTCTAGATCTGAGGTATGACACCGAGGAAAACCTAAATAGCTACATAAAAATCTGTCAGAAACAAATTAAATACTGTGAGGGGAGAGTGTAAATCGGAGATAACCAGAAAATGCCCTAACGTACACTTGAGTAAGAAGTTTGAGGAAATCCATGAGAGGCAGCTCCCTGTGACTCTGCATTGTCTATGGCATGTAATACAGCAGACACTTTCTGTGAAATCTTACTCCAAAATAAAGAAGTTTGGCACCATCAGGAGCTTTACTTCCTTGAATTTGGTGCACAGCAAATTCTGGAAGCCCACATTACGATGTTTATTTGAGGATGATGTGAAAGTCTTCCTGCCAAAGTCCTTGAATCCACAGAGATTTTTCCATTAAAAAATACTCCACCCCATTCCTTGCTCATTTCCAAAATTTCCTACTCTACCAACATGATTGCTAAGGTGGTCTCCAAATCAGGGGGCTTCATGCCCCTTCAGCGAAGCTCTAAAACTCAGAATCATCCTCACCCTGCCACCTCACTTGTAGGCAAGGAAGCACCGGGGACCCTGATAAGATCTGTGTCCAAAACACCTTGGGGCTGGCAGAGGAAGTTCAAAAAATTCAAGATGCTGGACAGGAACTTCTGCCTGTCACAAACAGCATTACTGTCAAAGCAAGTCAGAGACACTCTCCAAATTCTACTCACCAAGCTGCCCGTTAAGGCAATCCTGGACCCAACATGAACCAAATGACCAAAGTGTAAATTCCAGTCAGGGCAAAGAGATGAAGAAATCAGAACCTGTCTCCATGCCCAACCTATCTCCATGTCCAAGGATGAAGAGCTTGATGCTCTTCAATCTAAAATGAGTGACATCTTGACAACCAGCAAGCTGGGAATCTCCCAAAGGATAAATGTGAGTAAGAGTAAAGGAGTAACTACTATCACAGCTGAGTGCCTCCCCGCAAAATCATCAGTTCTCCAAGATCCTAAATCAGCAGACCCTCAGACCCTCAACTAAGTGCTGAGTTACAGTGGAAATTGAAGAAGAGGAAGCAGAGCCAGGCCCAAGGCAAGCACTCATGTGCCCCATGTCTCAGACAGCTTGACTTACAAAGCCTCTCTGACTCATGCTCAGGGTGTCTCCAGCGTGGAGAGGGAAGCTCTCCAGGTGCTGCATGTCCGTTTGGAGGAGAGAAGAGTCAGTATGAAGCAGTGGCAGGAGCCATGTGTCCCTAAGAATGTCTCAAGGTTTTGTCAATACAAAAACTGTCCAGCAGCTGCAAAGAAAGTGAGGCCACTGTATCCAAACCAGAGGAGCTTTCTAAAGAAAATGCAGGCTTGGGAACATCACAACCTGGAAGGAAGAGCTGCCAGTAAAGGAGAGGCTTGGGACCAAGGCTCCCTAGAGTCCATCACAGAAGGCGCAGTCTCTTCCTGAAAGGCTGTTCAGAAATAAAATAAACCACTTTTTTTCAATGGCTTCATCCTGAGCTAAAATGCAAACAGCAAGGAAACTCTCAGGAAAAAAGCAGCCCAGTATCATCTACACAGAGCTGAGGCCCAGTTAAAAGTAGAGCAGACACTGGGAATTTTCTAGAGGAGAAACTGGGGCATCAGCATGCAGTACATATCACCTGCTTTCAAGAGTCCCTTCCCTCTGCAGTGAAGTTTGGGAAAGCTCAGCAGCAGGCAGCAGTGTGGGTACTGACAGAGCCTGTCCAGGGGCATCCTTTCAACTCCAGGGTTATCTCCTTTAGAGTGACAAACACGAAGTCCTAAGGCCAAGGAGCTGTGTTCATAGACAAAGACAGACACCTCCAGAAAGCTGTGGCATTAAAGGACCAACTATTCTGTCAGAAGTAATCCCACCCTATGCCCTGGAGGGACTGTGCCCCATCCAAGCCTCACTTGCAGGGCTACAGCTGCCCAGTGGCCTCTTGCTGCTCTCACCGCTTCTGTAACCATGGTGTTCAGAGATCCATCTCATAGATTCTGAATCTTTTGTAGGGGAAAGACTTTCCCATCACAAAATAATCCCTGCCCTGTGGAGAATTTGATTTGCTCTAGTAACTGTTTCTCTAATAATAGAAATATCTTTTCTGTGTACTGTGTTGGGGCATTGGTTAGGGCATTTTAGGGTTTGTGCTAAGAGAAAGGCAGGAGGAGTTATTTTAGCTTTTGTTTCCTTTAGCTTCTTTTTTAAAAATATATTTATATTGATTTCAGAGAGGAAGGGAGAGGGAGAGAGAGAGAAAGAAACATCAATGTTGAGACTCATTGATCAGCAGCCTCCTGCATGCTTTCTACTGGGGATCAAGGCTGCAACCTGAGCATGTGCCCTTGAACAGAATGGAACCTAGAACCCTTCAGTCCCCAGGCCAACACTCTATCCAGTGAGCCAAATCAGCTAGGCCTCCTTTAGCTTTTCAAGAGACCATCTCCTGGAGATCTTGATGAAAAATGGATATCATGTTCCCCTGCCAAAGCTCACCTCATCCCTGATGAGGCTTAGGAGATGGGCTCTGTCTCCTGCCTTTTAGCTTAGCCTTAATGAGCATGCAGAGCAGCCACATCTTCCCCCTTGGGGAATACTTAATATCCTCTTGAAGAGAAGACAGGACTTCTGTATCTGAAGATCAAGGACCAGGGCATTTTTTAGAAAATATCAGTGAAGAAGACATAGTGGATTAATCATTATTTAGAAGTCAGAAAAGAGGATCGCACAGGTAGGTGAACCCTTAATGGGACTGTTTAGGGGAATATGGCTGCAGTAAATCCTGGATTGGGGAAAGGTCTAGAAACAGCACAGATCCGGTTAAAGATCTGTCTCTTGGGTCATCACTGATGAGGCTGAGGAGATGGGATGAGATGAAGTGGGCTGGAGAGATCAACCAATGAACTCATATGTATATATGCATAAGCCATAGAAACAGATAATAGGATGCTGAAGGCCTGAGGGTCGAGGGCTGGGTGAGAGACTTCAATAGGGGAAAAGGGAGACATATGTAATATTTTCAACAATAAAGATTTTTTTAAAAAAGATAAAAATCACCCAGCAGCTGCAAAGAAAGCGAAGCCTTCAGGGTCCAAATCAGAAGAGCTTAGTGAGGGGAATGAAGGCTTGGGAACATCCCAACCTAGAAGGAAGGTATTTCCCTACTCCGGACCTGCCAGTAAAGGAGAGGCTTGGGACCAAGGCTCCCCAGAGCCCATCACAGAAGGCACAACCTCCTCCTGAAAGGCTGTTCAGAAATCAAATAAACCACCTTTTCTTCAATGGCTTCATCCTGAGACAAAATGCAAACAGCAAGAACACTTTTAGGAAAAAAGCTTCCCAGTATCATCTGTGCAGAGCAGAGGCCCAGTTAAAAGTAGAGCAGACACTGGGAATTTTCTAGAGGAGAAAGAGGTGCATCAGCATGCAGTAGATATCACCTGCCCTCAAGAGCCCCTTCCCTCTACAGTGAAATTTGGTAAAGCTCAACAGAAGGCAGCAATTTGGGTCCAGGTAGAGCCTGTTCAAGAGCATCCTTTCAACTCCAGGGTTCTCTCCTGTGAAGTGACAAATACGGTCCTAAGGCCAAGAAGCTGTCTTCAGAGACAAGGACCATCACCCCCAGAAAGTTGTGGACCCGCTATTATGCCAGATGCAACCCCAATCTGTGCCCCGGAGTATGACTGTGCCCCACTGGTAGGCCTCCAGCTGCTCTCACCACTGCTGTAGCCAAGGTGTTCAAAGATCCATCTCTATGATTTAGACAGAAAAGGATCCTAGATCTCTTGCAGGGGAAAGACTTTCCTACCACAAAATAATTCCTGCCCTGTAGAGAATATTGATTTGCCCTAATAACTGTTTCTCTAATAATAGTAATAACTTCTCTGTGTGCTGTGTTGGAAGCATGGGTTTGGCATACCTCAGGGCTTGTACTCTGGGAAAAGAGGTAGGAGTTAGTTTAGCTCCTGGTGGCTTCCTTTAGTTGCTTAAGTGACTATTTCCTGGAGCTCTTGTTGAAAAATAGGTATCATGTTGCCCCTGCCAAAGCTCACTTCATCCCTGATGAGGCTGAGGACATGGACTCTGTCTCCTGCCATTCAGCTTAGCCTTAATGAACATGAAGAGCAGCTCCCTCCTCCCCCCTCAAGGAATACTTAATATCCTCTTGAACAGTAGAGAAGACAGGCCTTCTGTATCGGAAACCAAGGACAGGTATATATTTTCAGAAAATATCAGTGAACAAGACACAATGGATTAATCATTATTTAAAATTTTGTGAGCAGAGGGTCCACAGGTGGGTGAACCCTGAATGAGAGTGTTTGGGGAAATATGGCTGCAGTAGATCTTGGGCTGACTGGAGAAGGGTCTAGGAACAGCACAGATCTGCTTAAAGATCTGTCTCATGGGTCATGTTAATGTCTGGGGAAGCGTACATTAGCCTTGTCTCTGAAGTATTCCCATTAAAAAGTCATCTTGGGAAATGGTTCCCATCTCTGGTTATTTCTACAGGCTGTGGGACTTAAAATTTAAAAAAAATTTTTTTTTCTGAGCAAAATCATCACTCAACTGCCACTGGAATGAATGTTAACCAGGCAGTCACCTAGCTTCCAGGGGAAAAATTCTGAGAGATACCTTAGACTAAGTAAGAGGGGAAAGAGTGACTTTGCTGGTGGAACAAAGGTTATTTTCCATCATCCCCACAGTGTGACCCTCCCTCCCTCCCAATCTTCCTCCCACTAATCTAAGCTTGACCTGCCTTGGCTGATCAGAGCACTGCACAGCCTACCTATGCCTCACACCAAAACGGCATGGGCTAGTCCTTAAGCAGTAATAGTAATATTTGCAGGGATGTGATCAAGCATGGTATCCCTCTCCTCGGGGAAGGTGATCTTGGTGGCTCCCTTCCTTCGTGCTTAATGAAAATGTGCAAGATCTTGCCTTAGTGTGGACATTGCACCTGTAGAATAGAGACGTCACCTTTGATATTCATGGTTTTAAGGGAGTTAAATCTCCCAGAACACCTGCAGCTCATGAAACAGGTGAGTTCTAGACTTCACACCAGGATTACAGATGTTATGGGGCTCATCATGGACCTCCATGCAATGCTCTCTTTGGCCAAACCTGAGCACATACCTGCCTGTACTATAGAGGTCTGATGGGGAGTCAACCCCACTTGTTCAGACAAAAACACAAAAATGTAATGACTGTCCTAGACAGCACTTGCGGTAGTTTTCCCAGTAAGCCTTGTAAATCCTGAGTGTCAAGGAAAAACAGCAACAACAACAAAAGAGGCCTTCCCAGTCCAATTTGATCTCTCCTGTACGAAAAATTTAAACACTATGTTTTTCCATAAATGTCCTCCTATAAGTTATTCATCATTATTGGATTGATCACTAACGTTACAGTCAATTCTACTGGTGCCCCAGAACTAGCTGGAAATCATTAATTCCAAAAACAATGATCCCATACTTACTAACACTATCTGCTATGTTTAACTGTGAACCAAAAATTGCTCTAAGAGGAGGACAATGACAAGTATGAGGAGGATGAGGAAGGGGAACACTTTGTAGTGCCCACCTGTGTTGGCACCAACTCTGTAGTTTTCCCTGACCCCTCTATCATCTCCTTCCTTACACAACACTTAATCACTTCTTTATCTGTGTTTTGTGCTTTTGTTCCTATTTCTTTCCTAGTTTATATCACTTCATTAGAGTTGTAGGCAGGTCTCACTCATTGCACTAAGTCCTAACTGAGGACAGAGGCAAGGCCTTATAATGTTAGTATTTCTCTAGAAATACTGCATAGCATAATTTAATAAAAGTTTGTTGTGTGAATGGTGGACATTTTACAGTTGTTTTAAATGTAGTTTTAAAGGATTTTGCCCCAGAATGCATTCTTCAGCCTTTTTGGTATCCTGAAATGTCTGCATCCTATGGCTCATCCAGGGACAGTGACCAGGATGGGAGTGAGAGAGCACTGAGGACTGTCCCTAGAAAACTGAGACCCTATGAGAATCCTAAATGAATGACTTATCTCTAACATGCCTCCTTAAATAACAGCACATTACTCTAGTAATGGGCATAGTGAGATCAAAGTCCATATCTCCAAACATAAAGGGGACCCAGGTAATATCTGAGTTACAGATGGTATAAGTAGAACATTCATTGAGGTAAACAGATGCTATAATAAAAGGTAGATTGGAAAATAGGGTAGTAGAGTAAGGCAGAGGGACCTAGAGGCCTAAAATGGGTGGCGGATCTTCTGGGATGGTGGATTTGGAAGGAGCTGGGTACACATCCTTTTGAAGGTGTGTCCCTTAACACCCTCGAAAACTCTTGGCACAGGCCAGTGTGGCTTTGTTGGTTGGATGATCAGCAAAAGTTGCCTGGATCAATTTCAGGTCAGGGCATATACCCAGGCCATGGGTTGATCCATGGCTGGGGTGTGTGACAGAGGCAGCTGATCGATGTTCCTTGCTGTCATTCATGTTTCTTTTCCTTTCTCTCCCTTTCTCTCTCTAGACCAAAAATGTTAAACTTGCTCTAGACCCAGTAAAAGTAATAATCTTAACTAATAAAAGCGTAATATTGAAATTAACCATTTCTCTGGGACGGGGTAAGCCACGCCCACCAGCCAATCAGAGCGACTGTATATAAATTAGCCCAGACAACATGGCGGCCGCCACTCACGGACCTGAGTAAATGGCAGCTTCCATTGCAGCAGGAGTGAAAGTGAAACTGCGTCCAGCTCCACTTAAACTGGCTCAAGCAAAACACGTTTGTAACAAAATAACAATCATAGAATCCTCAGGAGCTAAAGAAAACAGCAGGCCTGGCCTGAGCACTAAGTAACATTGTCTCATTATAGATGCAGTGAGGTGAAGCAGAGATGAGGCTTCGTTAGTAGGAGGCCTTGCCTTAAAGGAACAGCATCAATTATAGAAGATAAACAAACTCCAGAACCTGCGTCCAGCCAGCCTTGCTGGGACATTGTGTCAATGGGAGCTGTGGGCAGCCTTAAAGCCTGAAAGCGTCAATCAGCCCGTCACCCATGCTGGCCACAACCCAATGGGGTGAGGGACATTCCTGGGGGGCTTGGCCAGCCTGGAGACAGCCATCAGCCCATCACCCAGGCTGGTCAGGCACGCCAGCAGGTGGACATCCCCAGAGGGGTCCCAGACTGTGAGAGGGCACAGGCAGGGCTGAGGGACCTCCTGAGTGCACAGAGCGGCTGCAGGGAGGAACAGCACAGGACCCAGGACCCATGAGTGGGAAAGAGGCGGCAGGGTTGGCGGCCTGCTTGGCGGCTCCCCAGGCCCTTTGCGGGGCACTGGGGAGCGGGAAAGAGGCGGTGGGGGCTGGAGGCTTGCTTGGTGGCTCCTCAGACCCTTTGAGGGGCACTAGGGAGTGGGTAAGAGGTGGCGGGGGGTCGGCGGCCTGCTTGGCGGCTGCCCAGGCCCTTTGCAGGGCACCAGGGAGCGGGAAAGGGGCAGCAGCCTGACTGGCGGCTGCCCAGGCCCTTTGAGGGGCATTGGGGAGTGGGAAAGAGGCAGGGAGGTCAGCGGCCTGCTTGGTGGGCTTCCCAGGCCCCTTGCAGGGCACCAGGGAGCAGGAAAGCAAGGCAGCAGGGTACCGGTGAGTGAGAAAGAGGCGTCAGGGGGTCAGCCTGCTTGGCGGCTGCCCAGGCTCTTTGCGGGGCACCGAGAAGCAGGAAAGCAAGGCTGCAGGGGCCAGGGTCCTGCTTGGCGGGTCCCCAGACCCTTTGGCGGCACCAGGGAGTGGGAAAGGAAGGCAGCAGGGGATGGGTGAGTGGGAAAGAGTTGGCGGCCTGCTTGGTGGCTCCCAGGCCCTTTGGGGGGCAGTGGGGAGTGGGAAAGCAAGCTCTTGGGGGCTGGGGGCCTGCTTGGTGGCTCCCCAGGTCCCTTCCAGGGATAAGGGAGCAGGAAAAGGCTGGCCTGACCATGAGGCGGGGTTTTCCCTGCTTTCTGGTGGCTGGAGGAAGATGGGCAGTAGGCAAGCTTGGGAGGCAGGCAGCACCCAGCCCTGGCCACAGCTCAAAAAAGAGAATAACATGCAGGGGAGGGCAAGAGACTGAGAGATCAACATAGAGGGGGTGCCTGCTCCAAGCCTCCACAGTGTGCCTGGGGGCAGGCCCCCAGCAGGTAGACACACACAGGAGGATGGCTCCAAGCCTCAGATGCGGCTGGGGGCAGGTCCCCAGTGGCGACACACACACACACACACACACACACACACACACACACACAAGGCGCCTGGCAGACTGGGGCCATCATAGGACATCCACTGAGGGGTTCCAGACTGTGAGAGGGGGAAGACTGAGCTGAGGGACCCCCATCTTCCCCCCATGCACGAATTTCGTGCACCGGGCCACTAGTAATTAATAAATAAAAACAGACTGGGACTCCTTAATGCTTTGTAATGCAAACCTGACAATAAAATCAAATGTCTGCATTCTCAGAGCTCAGATTCCTCAGGCAGCTATGCGATTCTGAAAATGGAGTCCATGAAATAGGATGTTTTCCATTTCTGAATGGCCTTACTGAATTGTGTCTCACTCCACTCAACATCGTGAAATATTGACCACAACCTCACTTGCATGTGTAGGCTGTGGTTATTCCTTCTGTTACTATGCTACCTTGTGGGGGTTCCATTATCCCCAACCCTAGTGAGCCCCTATAGAGAGTCTTTAGTGTTTTTTTTGTCCATTTCTACTCCCATATTTATAAATGAGTTTAGTTGGATCAGAGAGATATCTAATATCAACCATCAGAGGAGAGAACAGAACATCACTCTTCTAGGAGAAGAGGTCCAGTAGGGCTAGGGGTTCAGAAAGGACTAAGGTGACCATTTGAAGCTTGCAGGAGGTTTTTGGCTAAAATCTAAGCCTAGTAACTCCCTAGTTCTAGATAGAGTATTTAGAGACTTTTGTATCTCTGCTAGACATCATAGTTAACCAGCACTTCATCATGAGTCAAATTTCTATGCCAGGCATCACTAGACCAAGCCTTTGTGTTGAGCTAATCACAAGAGTAATACTGAGCCACTGAAAGCCTCTGTGAGGGGGCTAGACCCTGAGCTCTGTCCCAGGTTACAGATTCTATCTGAGGGAACAGATACGCCACTGCAGGGCTCCGATTATACGCCCTCATTAAGAGCATGAAGTGTGCACCTCAGAGGCAAAATTCTCCTGTGAGTTTATCAAAGAAGAAAAAAATGAAAACATTTTAAAGCTGTAAAAATTGATAAAAAGAAGGAACACAAAATTCTAGTAATTAAAATAGCATCATATGATTCTTGGATTATTAATGTCTGAGATTCCTAGAGAGAGGAATGACAGAACTTATTCTCTTTTTTTTCAGCATCATGACAGAGCTAAGAATAGAAAGGTGGGACACTGAAAGATAAGGCTCAGCTCAGCTCTCCAAGGGTCACTCTTTCTCCTTCTCATAAGGAACCAGGTTCATGATTTCTATGATGTCAGTTGCTAGACACAGTTCCTATAAAAAAAAGAGCCCACAGAGGAGAGGCTCTTGGAAATACAGTCATAACCTGAGACTCTTCTCAGATTCCCTGCTCTGCTGTCCCTGGGTATGAAGCAGTGATGGGCCTGGGCAGTGGGTTACCCAGTAGGTAGGTATCAAGAGTCAGCATTTCTGTCTTCTGACTTTGTGGAAGTACTTTGACTTCAGGGTGATTAGATTTCTCCTTGTTGTAGCCACTGAGCTGTAGTGGTTCACAGACTAGTTTTGAGTATCAAATCTAAACTAATAAAAGCGAAATATTAAAATTAACCGTTTCTCCAAGACAGGGTAAACCACGCCCACCAGCCAATCAGAGCGGCTGTATGCAAATTAGCCCAGCCAACATGGAGGCCGCCACTCCCGGACCTGAGTAAAGGGCTGTTTCCATTGCAGCAGGAGCGAAAGTGAAGCTGCGGCCTCTCCACTTAAACTGGCTCTAGCGAAACACAGATTTGAAACATTTGAAACAATATAACAATCATAGAATCCTCCGGAGCTGAAGGACACAGTAGCCCGGGCCTAACCAGTAAAAGTAACAATTGTTTCATTATAGACGCTGCGAGGTGAAGCAGAGGAGGCTTCGTTAGTAGTTAGAAGGCCGCCTTAAAGGAACAGTGTATCAATTATAGAAGATAACCCCAGGCCTTAAAGGAACAGCATCAATTATAGGAGATAAATCACAGACACCTGCGTCCAGCCAGCCTTGCTGGGACGTTGGGTCAATGGGAGCTGTGGGCAGCCTTAAAGCCCCTCACCCAGGCTGGTCAGGCACGCCAGCAGGTGGAC
>PVJC01019486.1:0-30181 GCA_004026665.1 Murina feae
GTCATGTGGTATTTTTCTTTCATTGATTGGCTTATTTCACTTAGCATAATGCTCTCCATTTCCATCCATGCTGATGCAAATGGTAAGAATTCCTTCTTTTTTACAGCAGCATAGTATTCTGTGATCCCACTCCTGGGAATATATCCCAAGAAACCAGAAACACCAATCAGAAAGGATATATGCATCCCTATGTTCATAGTAACAGCATACTTTTTAAAAAATATAGTTTATTGATTTTTTTACAGAGAGGAAGGGACAGGGATAGAGAGTTAGAAACATCGATGAGAGAGAAACATTGATCAGCTGCCTCCTGCACACTCCCCACTGGGAACGTGTCCGCAACCAAGGTGCATGCCCTTGACCGGAATCGAACCTGGGACCCTTGAGTTCGCAGGCCGATGCTCTATCCACTGAGCCAAACCGGTTAGGGCCACAGCATACTTTTAAAAACATAAGTTGTCAAGTATTATGTACTGTGTAGTTGTACGTGCTCTACTTTTTTTATGTGACTGGCAATGTGGTAGGTTTGTTTGCACCAGCATCACCACAAACACACGAGTAATGCATGCGTTACCTGGCCATGATGTCACTAGGTGTTGGGAAATTTTCAGCTCCGTTGTTATCTAATGGAACCGTGGTTGTATGTGTGGTGCCTTGTCAACTCAAACGTGGTCTTGTGGCCCAGGAGCTATCTTACAATGTCAGAGACGGAATCATGTTAATCTCCTTATGGTAATCTCATTTACTCAGCTCGCTTTATTTCCATTCTTCTTAAAAATCCCATTAAGACTCTCAACAATCTTTGTGTGACTAAATGTAGAGATTACATTTTAATCTTTAACATTTTCTTTCCCCCGTGCAGCCTCTGAGGCATTTGGCACCGCTAACCTATCCCACCTTGTTGAACTCTTGAAAATGCTCACCTGTGGTGGAGCTTTCCACGTTTTCCTCCCAGCTCCCTAGATGCTGCTGCCCAGTAGTTCTATGTGGGCATCTCTTCCTGGGTTTGTTTAAATACTAGTGTCCTCTAATCTCCCACCCCCACCCCATAGTCACAGTTTCCACCTTTATGCCAGTGATGCCCACATTTATAATTACCCCTCTGTAACTACCTACCGTGTCCTCCTGATGTCCCATAAGCACTCAAAACATCCCAAGCTGAAGTATCTGTCTTTTCATTTGTCCTTCTATCCTGAGGCCTCTTATCCTTTTAAAATTGTGATCCCTGACTCAGAATGTCACCACTAATCTTACCAGGCTCCCAAACAAGAAATCTAAGGCACTGATGGAGTCTTCTGCACTCTGCAGTTCTTCAGTCTAGTCAGCCACCATTATTTTACCACCTTAATACTTTCACATAGCTTTCTGGCATTTTAAGATCTGTTTCATTTCCACCTTCTCTTCCATGGGAGAGTCCTGCACAGTCCCTCACTGTGTCTGCTCACTCCTTCATGTAAATCACTTGGATGGACTCTTTGAAACTCCGCTGAAGTTGCAGCATCTATGGGGACTCTTCTTGAACCTACCATCCTACCATCTGATTTATGCCTGTCTTCTGTGGTCAGTCCCATAGCATTTATATGTATCTCTAGAACAATGCTTCTCTACCAGGGCTTATTATGCCTCTCAGGGAGACATTTCTGATTGTCACAGTGTAGTGGGGAGATGGTAATATGGGTACCTACTCAGTAGAGGCTGAGGATGTCCATCCTACAATGCACAGGACAGTCCCCCTCCAATAAAGAATGGTTTGGCCCACATTGTCAGTAGTCCCAAGGTTGAGAAACCCTGCCTAACATAATATTTTGTTACTTAGTATTTGATTGTTTTGTTTTCTTCTCTACTAAACGAGGGACTTTGTCTTATTTATTTTTGTATCCTTCAATCTTGATACAGGACCTATCACACAGCAGAAGGTCAATAGATGTTGAAAGAAAAAGGAGGAAAGGAGTTAATTAAGATAAATTTATTAACTCTAGAGATGAGCAACCAATCTGCTACCATGGGTACTTGCTAATTTCAGTGATTCCCTCCCGATTGATTGCCTTTCAAAGTTTGGGGATGTCCAAACTTGTTTTTTAATTTTTTTGTTTATTTAGCAAACATTGATTGACCTATTTTAAAAATAATATACTGATATTTTCTTTCTTCAGTATCACTCTAGGCTCTCTTATATCCATATATCTTGGCCATTTATGACAAGATAAAAAGCAGTTAATTAGCTAGGTTTCAAAAAACAACAACAACAAGTAAATAATTCAGTTTAATTCTTACTAGAGGTTGGTTGTTCAAAACTCTGCAGGCCATAATGACTTCAACTAATAAAGCAATTGAATTACAACTACAAGTGAAACAAAATGCAGAAGAATTACAAGACTTCATGAAGGATTTAGAAAGCTGGGAAGAAGATATTAAACAAAAGGATATGGAACTAAGAAGACAGAATGGTGTCCCTGAAGAGGTAAATTTCTTAATTAAATCGCTACTTCAGAATCCAGCAGAACTATTTACTTTAAAATAAAGCACCTTTTAAAATGGTTTGTGAAAATATTGAAATAGAAGTGATTTGCTTCCTATCAACATTTTGGAAAATTCTGCTTTTAAAGTCTTTGTAATAATTATATTAACTATAGTAAGACATTTTTAAAGCTTAGTGAGAGAAAGAGCATATGATAATTCTTAAAGTAAATGAATAGCAGTACGGCTGGTGTGGCTCAGTTGGTTGAATGTTGTCCCATGCACCAAGAGGTCGCCGATGATCAATGTTTCTCTCGTTGATGTTTCCATCTCTCCCTCTATCTGCCTCTCTAAAATCAATAAAAACATATCTTTAAAAAATAAATGAATAGCAGTATGGCTGGTGTGGTGAGTATATCATGTATCCTAATTAATAAAAGCGTAATATTAAAATTAACCATTTCTTTGGGATGCCTAAGCCACGCCCACCAGCCAATCAGAGTGACTGTATGCAAATTAGCCTAGCCAAGAAGGCGGAGGCTGAAGCCCGGGTGTGTGGCTTCTCTGGGGCTGCGGCCTCTGCCATCTTGGGAGCCTCTGTCCTGGGAAGGCATTGGGCGCCCTGGGCTTGCCGTTGCCTTCCCAGGTGGAAGCCCCGGGGGCGGGACCAGCCAGCCGGCCCCAAGGCTCTGTCCTGGGAGGCCATGGGGTGGCCATGGCCACTGGATCGCTTGCCAGGTGGATGGCCTTGAGGGTCAATGGGAGCTGTGGGCAGTCTGAAAATGGCTCTCAGCCCCTCTCCCAGGCTTGCCAGGCACCCCAGTAGGGCCCTGAACCCTGAAGGGGCTGTGGCCAGCCTGAAAACTGCCCTCAGCCCCTCACCCAGGCTTACCACACCCCCATAGGGTGAGGGTTTCCACTGGGGAGCTTGGCCAGCCTGCAAACAGACATTGGCCCCTCACCCAGTCTGGCCAGACACACCAGCAGGTGGACATCCCCAGAAGGATCCCAGACTGGGAGAGGGCACAGGCCGGGCTGAGGGACCCCCTTCCGCCAGTGCATAAATTTTTGTGCACCAGGTCCCTAGTATCATATATAACTTTGTAATGACACTAACATATGCTATTGTCATAAAAATGTAGATGGTACCTAGGTTTAATCAAATATTTCTCTAAAGACTGCATTTTTTATACTAGATGTAATGATGTGGAGGCAGTTCAGTTTGCCATTGTGTTACTGCTAATTAATTGTACTAAGGCTGAAGATCAGGTAGATTTTGAAAGTTGAATTTAGGATTGTAAATTAAGTGTATAATTAAAATTTCTGTTCGATACTTTTCTTGTGACTGAGCAATGTTTGACATTTGTCAAAGGATGAGTTAAACTTTTCAAGCATAAATTATCTTAAGTGTAGGTGGTAAGTTGGTATTTTTAAGCACTTGAAAATTAAATTTAAAAATACTTTTTACATGAAATATAATTTAGTGAGAATTTTAAACATCTCTAGTTATACAAAAAATTAATAATAGAATGGTGCTCAAAACGTGTGTGTTTTTTTCTTCCCTAGAATTTACCTCCAATTCGAAATAGAAATTTTAGGAAGAAGAAGAAAGGTAAAGCTAAAGAGTCTTCTAAAAAAACCAAAGATGAGAACACAAAAAACAGGATAAAGTCTTATGACTATGAGGCATGGGCAAAACTTGATGTGGTAAGTTAATCTAATTATGTGTTTCTTAGTATTCGAGTAAAATGTCATAGCATTAGCTGAGAGTCATGGATTAAATGAAAAATAATATTATTCTTACAACCTGTTTCTTTCTCTTATAAACATTTTATGTGGAATAAAAATAGCACATAGAGGTCCAGTGTACTTTTCACTCAGTTTTCCCCAAATGGTTACATCTTAATTATAGTATAGTATCAAAACCAGGAAATGAACATTGGTAAAATGTATGTATAGTTCTGTGCCATTTTATCACATGTAGATTTGGGTAACCACCATTGCAACAAAGACACAAATACTGCATTACCACAAAGATCTCGTTTGTGTTACCCATTTATAGTTGCACCCTCTTTCCTTCTCCCACCATCTCTAATCCCTAAACAACCTGAATTCTAAGGTAGTAATACTCCTAGAAAAGAATGACTCTGCCAATACCTTTTTTATAGACTGAAGGACCTGTTGAATACTGGCTAAAAGAGAATGCTTTTGTGTCTAGTCTTAGGGCTTGGGCTGTATGACAATAAAAACAGGTCTGCCTTGATCCAGGAAGATGAGAGACCAGGAATAGCAAAAGTGTAGTGTGTGCTTCCCGTCTCCCAACATGATACTCGGTGTAACTGGAGAACCAATATTCCTCCTCAGAATCCTCTACCCAGTGTTCCACACAGCCACTGGCAAGTCAGGGAACCTGTGAAAGGAAACCTGTTGGCCAGCCTGTTTTAGAGTCTGACCCATCTGAAGGGTTGATTTGGAATATACATTCCCTTTTAGTCTTTTTAAAAGTGTTCATTATGGCCCCGCTGGCATGGCTCAGTGGTTGAGAGTCAACCTATGAACCAGGTGGTCACGGTTTGATTCCTGGTCAGGGCACATGCCTGGGTTGTGGGCTCAGTCCCTAGTGTGGGGCGTGCAGGAGGCAGCCAATCAATGATTCTCTCATCATTGATGTTTCCCTCCCATTTCATTCCTCACTGAAATTAAGAAAAATATATTTAGAAAAAAAAAGTGTTTATTATGTAATACTTGATTTGTACAAAAGAGCATGTGGAGATACATTTTCTAAATCATAATAAAATAAATACAGGCTGGGACAAAAGTAGGTTTCCAGTTGTTTGTATAATTAATAACAAGAATAAACTTTTGTATACTCAGAACTATAAATCTACTTTTGCCCCACCCTGTAAAGAAACAAACCTGGTACTGGGAAAGAAGTTAAAAGGCAGAAGAGAAATCAGTCAGATTTCTGTTGATGACGAGTCAGCTTCTGGTGGCTCAGAAAATTATTGCGCTTTGATTTTTCTGCCCCCTCCATGTCTAAACCAGAAGTTATTTTGGTGAATGTATGAACTGTAGCAATAATGTAGGCATCAACATTACACTGGTCAAGAACAAGTGCTGTCTTAGTTACCAGTCTGAGAATAGTCCAACTCAACAACAAAAAAGTCCCATGTACTAAGTGAACCGACCATCTAATTTAAGGAGAATTTTTCTAATCCTGTTTGCTCCTTCCCTATTCCATCTTTTCTTTCTTTACCCCCAGACATTACCACTATTCTGATTTTTATGTTTAATATTTTCTTTGCACTTTTCTCTTTATTGAGATATACATACAGTCCAAAAACCTTACATGTGCAGCTGCCTGAATTTTTAGTCATGAATTCACCTGAGAAATCACCATCCTCCTTGTTCAGTTAATTAATTCCAAGGGCAGCCACTACTGTGGTCTCTAATATTATAGATGAGTTTTGACAGTTTTGGAATTTCATGTAAATGTATCATACATATGTACTCTTGTGTTTGGCTTCTTTTGTTAGTGTCATCTGAGATTGATCCGTATTGTCAGTAGCAGTAGTTTGTTCTTTTTACTGCTGATCAGAATTTCACTGTGTGAATATATTACAAATTTGTTTGTTTTTGTTAATCCTCACCCAAGGATATTTCTTCCTTTTTTTTTTTTTTTTTTTTTGAGAGTGTGAAAGGAAAGAGGAAAGGAGAGGGATGAGGAGGGAGGGGGAGGAAGAAGGAGAGCAAGAAACATCAGTGTGAGAGAGAGATCGATTGGTTGCTTCACACACGAATCCTGCAACCCAGGCCCGTACCCTTGTCTGAACCCAAGCCCTTGATTTTGCTGATGGTTGATATTGGTTTGGGGTTATTTGCAAACTTCGCTTCCATCAAACCATAATACTTCACTGCTAATAGTTTGTGATTTAGGGGTGCTTTGTAGACTTCTTTTGACTTAGCTTACTTTATGAAATCAAAGTCAAATTCTTTAAGTGGTTTGGATCTTGGTTTTCTAAACAAGAGTACTTTTTTCTCTTAACAATGAGAGATTATTTGGTTTGCTTTTACTAGTATGGACCTTTAGGTCCTTAGATCATAAAAACTTAAGTTCTGTTGAGTGTACTTTTTTTTTGTATGTCTTTTTTTATTTTATTTTAATGGTTATGTAATTATGAGCCCTGTTCCTCTACTTATAATTTCAGGAAAGTATCCTTGATGAACTTGACAAAGAAGAGAGCACCCATGATTCTGTGTCTCAAGAATCAGAGTCAGAAGAAGATGGAATTCATGTAGATTCACAAAAGGCGCTTGCTCTAAAAGAAAAGGTACTCTTTGGCTTAGGTTTCTTCAGGTGGGCAGGACATAGAGAAAATCATGTGGATCCCAGGATTTCTTCAACATAGTTTTAGGAGGTGTTTACTCTCTAAGTTATTATTGGCTGTACCCTTATTGGAAGGCAGTATAATTTAATTTTTAGGAGTGTGTGTTCTGAAATCGGATTGCCTGGGTTCTAATCCTGTGATAAGTTCTTTAAATTCCTTATATTAAGTTTTCTCAGCTGTAAAATAAGATTAATATTATTAATAAATCTCAGTGGGTTGTGAATATTAAATTAATTCTTATATGTAAAAGTGCTTAGACCATACAGAGAGTTGTTTTGGGATTTTAGTAATAGACTGAAGTAACTTAAAATTAGTGTGTGACTCTTGACGTGAATATATATTCCACTTCTCCATATCACAGGCCATCTGTGGTTACTTCTTGGAATGTTCATCTTTCTGAGGAGTGCCTCATTATTATAAAACTAGGTATATTGTTTTTCAAAAAGGTGGCACTTTTTAAACTTCATCTTGATACCTTTTTTTTTTTTGGTTTATATTTCTATGGGGTATTATTGTCAATAAAAATATATAATGCTAAGTATTTTATTCATTTTTCTGCCAGAACCCTCAGATTGTGACCAAACTATGACTGTATAGTGAATTTTAGCACTTTTAAAAAGACCATTTTGTTTTATTCTCATTTCTTTCTTGTTGACCTCAATCACACAGCTAATGAATTATAAAGAGCTGGATAATACTAGAAAAAAATGGCTCTGTAATTCTGTGCCAGGATATATCTGACTTGTATGCTTTTTTCAGGGCAATATGTATTTCAAACAAGGAAAATATGATGAAGCAATTGAATGCTATACTAAAGGCATGAATGCCGATCCATATAATCCTGTGTTGCCAACAAACAGAGCATCGGCATATTTTAGAATGAAAAAGTAAGGAATTTTTATAATGTGTGCATATTTTAGTATGGGGACTGATATTTTAAAATAATTTTGATGACAAAATGTGTGGGAAAGACTGAAAAGGTCCTTGGGTTACATCAGGCATCTGTTCCTACGGCGCCTCGTAATGCGATTTTCTGTAAGTCGGAACCCACCTACGTAAGCACCTACATTACTCACATGGAGCACATTCACAGCAGTAATGAAGTGAAACAGTAAAAAAAAACTTGAAAGATAACAATTCCTGACCTTGTGGTAAATACAGTAAATAATAAAAAAACATAAAGCACATATGTACATATGTTGAAAGGACAGAACTTTTTTATTTTTTATAAATAAACTAGAGGCCCAGTGCATGACATTCATGCACTGAGAGGGTGGGGTGGGGGCAGCGTCCCTCAGTCCGGCCTGCACCCTCTTGCAGTTCAGGACCCCTTGAGGAATGTCTGCCTGATAGCTTACACCGGCAGTTGAACATCCCTCGAAGGGTCCTTAGCACTTCCGGGGAAGTGAGAGAGGCTCCTGCCGTGGCTGCTGTGCTCACCAGCCTTAAGCCTGACTTCTGGCTGAGCAGTGCTCCCCTGTGGTAGCTCACTTGACCACCAGGGGGAAGCCCCTGCATTGAGCGTCTGCTCCCTGGTGGTCAGTGTGCATCCTAGCAGCCAGTCGTTCTGCCGCTTGGTCGATTTGTATATTAGGGCTTTATTATATAGACTAGGGGCCCGGTGCACGAAATTCGTGCACGGGGTGGGGGGAGGGGAGGGGGGGTCCCTCAGCCCAGCCTGCCCCCTCTCACAGTCTGGAACCCCTCAGTGGATGTCCTATGATGGCCCCAGTCTGCCAGGAGCCATGTGTGTGTGTCGCCACTGGGGACCTGCCCCCAGCCGCATCTGAGGCTCGGAGCAGTCCTCCTGTGTGTGTCTACCTGCTGGGGGCCTGCCCCCAGGCTTGGAGCAGGCACCCCCTCTATGTTGATCTCTCAAACGCTTGCCCTCCCCTGCACGTTGTTCTCTTTTTTTGAGCTGTGGCCAGGGCTGGGTGCTGCCTGCCTCCCAAGCTTGCCTACTGCCCATCTTCCTCCAGCCACCAGAAAGCAGAGAAAAACCCCACCTCATGGTCAGGCCATCCTTTTCCTGCTCCCTGATCCCCGGAAGGGACCTAGGAAGCTGCTAAGCAGGCCGAGATGCCCCCACTGCCTCTTTCCCACTCACCGGTACCCTGCTGCCTTGCTTTCCCACTCCCCAGTGCCCCGCAAAGGGCCTGGGAAGCCGCCAAGCAGGCCGAGACCCCCCCTCCTGCCGCCTCTTTCCTACTCCCCGATGCCCCTCAAAGGGCCTGGGCAGCTGGCAAGCAGGCCCCCTGCCCCCGCCGCCTCTTTCCCGCTCTCCGGTGCCCCACAAAGGGCCTGGGCAGCCGCCAAGCAGGCCACCAACCCTGCCGCCTCTTTCCCACTCACGGGTCCTGGGTCCTGCGCTGTTCCGCCCTGCAGCCGCTCTGTGCACTCGGGAGGTCCCTTAGCCCGGCCTTTGCTCTCTCACAGTCTGGGACCCCTCTGGGGATGTCCACCTGCTGGGGTGCTTGACGAGCCTAGGTGAGGGGTTGATGGCTGTCTCCAGGCTGGCCAAGCCCCCCAGGAACGTCCCTCACCCCATTGGGTAGTGGCCAGCGTGGGTGACGGGCTGATTGGCGCTTTCAGTCTGCCCACAGCTCCCATTGACCCAATGTCCCAGCAAGGCTGGCTGGACGCAGGTTTATGGGGTTTGTTTATCTTCTATAATTGATGCTGTTCCTTTAAGCCGGCCTAACGAACCCTCCTCTCTGCCTCACCTGGCAGTGTCTATAATGACACAATGTTACTTTTACTGGTTAGGCCCGGGCTGCTGTTTCCTTCAGCTCCTGAGGATTCTATGATTGTTATTATGTTGCAAACGTGTGTTTTGCTTGAGGATAAAGAGCGGAGCAGAGCGGGCGCAGTTTCACTTTCGCTCCTGCCGCAATGGGAGCTGCCGTTTACTCAGGTCCGAGAGTGGCGGCCTCCATGTTGGCTGGGCTAATTTGCATCCAGCCACTCTGATTGGCTGGTGGGCATGGCTTACCCCATCTCGGGGCAACGGTTAATTTTACTATTTCGCTTTTATTAGTTTAGATTATATAGGATGGGATTTATTATATAGATTATATAGATTATATAGGATGATGACGTACATCGAGTCCAATGTAACCCAAGGACTGCCTGTACTACATTTATTTTCAGCTGTAAATTCTTACAGCTCACTCCCTCTTACTGAATTATTTTACTTAAACCATTTTATTTAAAATATTCAAGTGCTCAAACCGTGCCCTGTAGCTCACTTTACTGAAGTGTTCCTCCTCCAAAAATCAAATGATGTTCTATACCTAATTCACAAAAGAAAAAGGAAGTTAGCTGGGTGATTTCCTTTTTAGAAATTAATTTTTCTCCATATTTTGAAAAATTGTTTATCTACTATTTAACCTAGAGAACTTTTATTATGGTAAACTTAAAATATAGTCCAACATTTATCTTTAAGTCATAATGACTCTAAATACATTCTTACTGTTGAAGAACATAAATGTGTTACGGTCTTATCATAAGCAGGGAATTTTTAAAAATATAAACACTGTCAAGGAAGACATTTTTACTATTATTTGGAAATATTAATTATATTGGTATCTGAGTTTTTATTATTTTAAATGGCATATTTATATTTATTTATTTTTAATACTCACCCGAGGATATATTTTTATTGATTTTAGAAGTGGGGCAGGGGGGAGATAGAGACATCAGTGTCTGAGAGAAACATTGATTCATGGCTTCCCATACATGCCCCAGCCGGTGATAAAACCCACAATCTAGTTAATGCGCCTGGACTGGGAATTGAACCTGCAACCTTCTGGGTGCATGGGATAATGCTCCAACCAACTGAGCCATCTGGCCAGGGCTAAGTAACATATTTTTAAATATATATTTTATTGATTTTTACAGAGAGGAAGGGAGAGGGATAGAGAGTTAGAAACATCGATGAGAGAGAAGCATCGATCAGCTGCTTCCCGCACACCCCCTACTGGGGATGTGCCTGCAACCAAGGTATATGCCCTTGACCAGAATTGAACCTCGGACCTTTCAGTCCCCAGGCCGATGCTCTATCCACTGAGCTAACCTGGCTAGGGCGAAATAACGTATTTTTAGATCTTTGAAATTTATGTTATTAATATATTGACAAATTAGGGGAATGTTTATATTTTATAATATTTGATAGCTATAATATATGTAAGTGCTGAAGAATAATCTAATATAATAAAAGAGTAATATGCAAATTGGTGTCACTCTGCTACACCTAAGCCACGCCCACCAGCCAATCAGAGCAACTGTATGCAAATTAATCCAGCCAAGGTGGTGGCCACCAGCCACAGAGCTGGAACAAGCAGTAGGCTTGCCCCGGCAATGAAGGAAGCTAAAGTTCTTGTCTGCCTTAGCTGGCTGTGGCCTCCGCTCAAAGCAACAAAGTTTCAATTATAGAAGATAAATAAACCCAGATACCTGCTTCCAGCAGGCTTGGGCTCAAGGAAGCGTTGGGAGCCTGAGTTGTCAGGAGCAACCCAACCTGGGCTCTGGTTAAAGCAACAAAGTTTCAATTATAGAAGATAAATAAATCCCAGATACCTGCCTCCAGCCAACCTCACTGCAGACAGCCATCAGCCACTCACTCAGGCTGGCCAGGCACCCCAGTGGGACACCCCTCACCCTGAAGGGGATGTGGCCAGCCTGGAAACGGCCCTCAGCTCCTCACCCAGGCTGGCCAGGCACTCCAGCAGAGACCCCCACCCTGAAGGGGCTGTGGCCAGCCTGCAAACAGCCATCAGCCACTCAGGCTGGCCAGGCCCCCAGCAGGACCTCCACCTTGATCCAGGACACCCTTCAGGGCAAACCAGCTGGCCTCCACCCAAGCACCAGGCCTCTATCATCATCATATATAATAAAAGGGTAATATGCAAATTGACCCTAACAGCAGAACCACTGGGAATGACTGGTCACTATGACACACTGACCACCAGGGGACAGATGCTCAATGCAGGAGCTTCCCAGGTGGTCAGTGCACTTTCACAGGGGGAGCTCTGCTCAGCCACAAGCCAGGCTGACGGCTGCCAGTACAGTGGTGGTGGTGGGAACTTCTCCTGCCTCCTCAGCAACGCTAAGGACGTCTGACTGCAGCTTAGGCCTGCTCCCCATTGGCAAGTGAACATCTCCCAAGAACCCCTGGTCTGCCAGAGGGATGTCTGACTGCCAGCATAGGCCCGATCCCCCAGGGAGCATATCTGAGGGGTCCCAGACTGCGAGAGGGCACAAGCTGGGCTGAGGGATCCCCTGAGTGTACAAATTTTTGTGCACCGGGCCTCTAGTTTTAAATAATCTTACATGAATCCCAACACAATTTAAGAACCAGAATGTTATTTTTGAGGCTACCTTGCTACACCTCTTCATATGCTGACCCTTTTCTCTTTTAGTTAACCACTACCTTCAGTTGTATATTTATCAGTTTTGATTAAAAAATGTTTATGATATACATAATATATTGTATAACTTTGCTTATTTTTGAACTATAAAAGTATATTATACTGAATGTAATCTTAAATTTCTCTGAACATTAAATTTCTCAGATTCCTCATGTTTGCATATAGCTGTAGATGTCTTTTTCACCATTACATACAGTTTCTTTTTAGGAATCCACCATGATATATCCATTCTCCTGTTGCTGAATTATTGGTTTATTTATTTCTTTCTCTCCTTCTCCCCACTCTCTCAGTCTCCCATTCTACTTCTCTGCCTTATTTAAAAACACTGATACTATAAACACATTTCTACATGTTTCTTGGTGCTGGGTGCTAGGGTGTGCACATGTTCAACTTTAAATGGTGATGACCAGTTGTTATAAAGGTAGTTGTACAAGATTACATTAGCCATTAGCAGTGTGTAAGAATACAGATTTCAGGTGTACAATTCTATAAGACATCATCTCTATGTTGTATTGTGTGCTCACCACCTCAAGACCTGTTCTGTATCTTTACCAATCTATATAATATATATATATATATATTTATAAAACCCTAAGTGACCAAATGACCAAAACAACTGAACAACTGGTCACTATGACACACACTGACCACCAGGGGCAGGCACTCAATACAGGACTGCCCCCTGGTGGTCATTGTGCTCCCACAGCCAACCTTCCATGGTTCCTCCTACTGGCTGGCCAGCCCCAATCGGCCTTGATCAGGACTAGGCAAGATGACCTGATTGGCCCCATTCACTGGCTAGGCCAAGGGACTCCACTCGTGTATGAATCATGCACTGGGCCTCTAGTAATCTATATAATAAAGAGCCAGGGTTGTAACGACTGATTACGACTGAAGGCTCGACCAGACTGGAAGTCAGTGCTGGGTTGCCATGGAGACTCAGCACTGACTGCCTAGGGGGCTGCAGATCAGGCCCGGAGAGAGGCCTGCAGATGGAGAGGCAGGGTCTGATCCGCCTCTGTGGCAGCCATTGATCAGAATTTGCCTCTCTTTCTTTCCTAGCTTGGCCAACAGCTGTGCCTCCATTTCTCTCCAGGCCTCCACCGGGGCTGCTGATCATCCCCGCCTTTCTGATCAGGCTCTGTTGATAGGCCCAAGCCGCTGACTGGCATAGAAACTGACCAATCAGAACCAAATCTGGGTGAATGTAAGGAGCTAATGGCTGCCTAGGAGGCAGTTTTTTGATGCTGACTGGCATAGAAACTGACCAATCAGAACCAAATTGGCCGGCAAAGGAGATCAGGCCTGCAGTGGACGGCATTTGGGAGCAAGATCAGGCCTGCAGGGGAGGGCAGTTGAGAGTGAGATCAGGTCAGCAGGGGAGAGCAGTTAGGGGTGAGATCAGGCCGGCAAGGAAGAGCAGTTAGGGGCGAGATCAGGCCGGCAGAGGTGGGCCATTGGGGGCAAGATCAGGCAGCAGGGTAGGGCAGTTGGGGCAACCAGGCTGGCAGGGGAGGGCAGTTGGGGGTGAGATAAGGCCAGCAAGGGAGGGCAGTTAGGGGTGATCAGGCAGGCAGAGGCATTTGGGGATGAGATCAGGCAGGTAGGGGAGAGCATTCGGGGACTTGATCAGGCAGTCAGGCAGAGGCAGTTAAGGGTGATAAGGCAGGCAGAGGCAGTTAGCTGTGATCAGGCAGGCAGGCAGAGAGGTTAGGGACGATCAGGCAGACAGGCAGATGGATTAGGGGCAGTCAGGCAGGCAGGTGAGTCATTAGGAGCCAGTGGTCCCACATTGTGAGAGGGGTGTCCGACCGCCGGTTTAGGCCCGATGTCCTAAACCAATGGTCAGACATTCCCCAAGGGGCCCCCAGTTGAGTGGGTGCAGGTTGGGTTGAGGGAATCCCCTTTCCATGTACAAATTTTGTGTACTGGGCCTCTAGTCTATATAATAAAAGCCTATGACCATTATGGTGGAACAACCAGAACAAACCAGTCACTATGATGTGCACTGACCACCAGGGGGCAGATGCTCAAAATAGGAGCTGGCCCCTGGTGCTCAGTGTGCTCCCACAGGGGGTATGCTGCTCAGCCAGAATCCGGGCTCATGGCTGGTGAGTGCAGTGGTGGCGGTGGTGGGAGCCTCTCCCACCTCTGCAGCAGCACTAAGGAGCAGCAAACCTAGTGGTAAGGAGCAGGGAGCAGGCAGGTGGTAAGGAGCGAGGTGTCCTGTACTGCAAGAGGGCACAGGCAGGGCTGAGGGGCCTCCCCTCTGTCCAGTGCATGAATTTTGTGCACCGGGCCTCTAGTACTGACATAATAGGGCTTCTTAATGGTTTTCAGACAAGGGGTTGTAAAATGGTAATTCATTGTGGTCTTAATTTGCATTTCTCCATTTTCTAATAAGGCTGAGCATCTTATGATTATTCACTACTTGTATTTTCTGTGAAATGCTTGTTTTGTCTTTTGGCTATTTTTCTGTTAGGCTGTTTTGGTATTAATTTTTACTTTATTCTAGATACTAATTCTCTAGTGCTTGCTTATAGTAATTAATTGTCTTCTAATTTGTAGCTTATTTCCTTTATGGAGTCTTGATAAACGGAAATTCATAATTTCAGTATATTTTTTTAAAATGTTAGCACTTTTAAAAATATGATTTGGTAAAATAGTTTCCTTCCCTGAGTTTATAATCTCCTGTATTCTAAAAGTTTTTGTGTCTTACGTTTCACATTTAAACATTTTTATATATGCTGAAGGTAGAATTTCAATTTCATATCTTTTGATATGAATATCTCAATTGTTCCAGCCCTATTTATTGAAATGCATGCTTTCCCCATGGATCTGCAGTGCTACCATGTCATATCTCAAGTTTGCATGGATCTCTTTCTTATCCCTGTATTCTAACATTGATCTGTTGCCTCTTACTAAATTCATTCCACACTATCTTTAATTACTATCTAATCTAATAAAAGTAATATGCAAATTAACCACCACCCCAGACACCTAAGCCACGCCCACCAGCCAAGCCACGCCCACCAGCCAATCAGAGCAGCTGTATGCAAATTAACCCAGCCAAGATGGCAGCAGACAGCCACAGAACTAGAGCAAACAGGAGGCTTCCGTTGCACCAGCGATGGAGTTGAAACTGCCTGCCTAGGCCAGCTGAGCCTCTGCTCAATGCAACAATGTTTCAATTATAGAAGTCACGGAGCTGAAACAAACAGGAGGCTTTGTTGCCTGCCTAGGCCTCTGCTCAAGGCAACAAAGTTTCAATTATAGAAGATAAATAAACCCCAGAAACCTGCTACCAGCCAGCCTCGCTGGGACCTTGGGTCAATGGGAATTGTGGGCAGCCTGAAAACAGCCCTCAGCCCCTCAACCCAGGCTGGCCAGGCACCCCAGTAGGGACCCAAACCCTGAAGAAACTGTGGGCAGCCTGAAAACGGCCCTTAGCTCCTCACCCAGGCTGGCCACACCCCCATGGGGTGAAGGTCCCCACTGGGAGGCTTGGTCAGCCTGCAAATGGCCATCAGCCCCTCACCCAGGCTGGCCAGGTACGCCAGCAGGTGGACATCCCCCAAGGGATCCCAGACTGTGAGAGGACACAAGCTGGGCTGAGGGACACCCCCCCCCCCCCCGAGTGCACAAATTTTTGTGCACCGGGCCTCTAGTAGCATTATAATTTTAAGTCTTGGCAGTATTTGGTGTAGGGCATATTTTCCTGCCTTATTCTTTAGGAAGGTGTTGGATGTTCTTGGACTTTTGCTTATCAATATAAATTTAGGTTCATCATGTCAAATTTCTGGAAAAATTACATTGGGATTTTACAATTGCTTTGTATATGTAGAGAATTAGTATCTAGAATAAAGTAAAAATTAATAGCAATTAATATGTAGAGAATTATAGTTGTTTTTGTGCCTCATAGATGAAATATCTCCACTTAAGTCTTTTTTGATATTTTTTAAGACAGTCTTGTAGTGTTCTGCGTATGACACTTATACATCTTTAGTTAGATTTGTTTTTTGTTGCTGATCTCTACTAAAGTAGCCATCTTGTTAAACTTTGTTATTTCTAACAATGTCTCTAGATTATTTTGAGTTTTTTAGGTATACCATCGTATCATCTAAGAATATCAGTTTTGTTCCTTCCTTTTCAGTCTTTTTAGCTGTCTTTCTAATGGAACTATATTGACCAGGACCTATAATACAGTATAATACTGAGAAAAAAACATGTTCTTTGCCTTAAAGGTATTGCTACTTAACATTTTACTATAAAAAATTATTGCTTTTAATAGGTTTAACTAAGTAAAAGGAGGTGGGAAACATCCCTTCAGTTGGAAAATTAATCCCTTTTTTGGGGGTTTCAGAAACAAATTTTGAAGTTTTAGTTTAACAAATGATTTGTGTTAATGTCACTTTAATATATATTTTTTAATTGCAGGTTTGCTGTTGCTGAGTCTGATTGTAGTTTAGCAATTGCCTTGAATAGGAGTTATACAAAGGCTTATGCAAGACGAGGTGCTGCACGATTTGCTTTGCAAAAATTAGAGGATGCCAAAAAAGGTATTAATATTTTCCAGATCATCATTATCTAAAACAAAATCTTTAATAATTTAATTTAATAGATGTTATACTAAGAATATTGGATAATCAGAGTTACTACCTTAAGAGAGTTTTCTATATTTGAATAAAGTTCATTTTTGTAATCTAAAAAGTTATCTTGATATTTTTGGAAAGAATGCATTATTTGCCACCAATGAAATTTTGGTTCAAATTCTCATTCCACCATGTATTAGCTGTGTGCCCAGGGGAAGGTTATGTATCGTCTCTGATGTTCAGTTTCTCATCTGTAGAATAGATGTTGTGAGGTTATAGATAATGATTGTAAAGCTCTTAATACATTTTTATTTATTTGTAACTTGTCAGCATTTTATTATTCCATAAAATTGGTATGTGTAATATAAATTATAGTCTGAATAAAGATAATATCTAAAAGATTCTTAAGCTTTTTGGTTTTATGATACACGAATTATGATAGCAAGAATCCATCCTGGTGGAAGAAACGGATCTGCCCAGTTTTGTCTGTCTTGGGAGAGAATGTAGAGAGCCCAGGAGTCTAATGTTAATATTTCTTAGTTTCTCTTAATTTTGCTATAGGACAGTTGCCTATTTGTCACATGTTGCAGCAAGTAATTATTGCTTTTAAATATGTACCTTTCAATATTCTTTATCTTCTCTTTTACTCAGATTATGAAAAAGTATTAGAACTGGAACCAAATAACTTTGAAGCAACAAATGAACTCAAGAAAATTGATCAGGTAAACTAGTTATATAAATTAACTGCATTACTTATTAGCTTTATTTGATGAAGTAAGGGTTTTAGCATAGACTTTAGCATTACTTATTAGCTTTATTTGATGAAGTAAGAGTTTTAGCATAAACATAGATTATTTAATATAGACATTTTTCTAATTTTAACTTTTTGTACTATAGACTTTTACCAAACAATGTGCAAATAAGAAGTAGTATAATGGTATTTAAAGATCCTTAATCATCGTTTTAGAAAGTTGTCTGAGATCTCTAGAACTACTGTTGCTTTACTTTTTCCCCCCCAGGTGACAGAATTATTTTTTATTATCCCACTAATTTTGTTTTGTTTTGCTTTGTTTTGGCTTGTGCTTTGATTTCTGTACTAAACTTTTGCATATTTCTTTGATTTTAAGTTGTTGCATCTTTTATGTACTAATTATAAAATTTGATATAGCTTATTTATGTACTAATTTTTTTAATAGTAAGAAAATAGTTATATAAATGTAAAATTTGCTTCAAGTGATACTGAACAGTTACTTATTCCTTTCACTTTGCTGTTGAATCAGTTGTAATTATTTTGCCATCTATTGAAACTATTAGAAAAAAGTGACAGTGATTAAGGAAAATCTGCTTTTAAATATGGCCATTATTTATTGCACATAAAAACTTGATATATCAACTGTTAGTAAATATATCAACTTGATTATAATTGTGCACTATGCTATATATGTTTGCATTTTGTCCTAAATCAAATAATGACTATGAAAATTAATTTTGAGAATTTGGTTATATGGTTGTAATTACCTATTTTCTTTTTGAAAATAGTTCCTGGAACAGTAACTGGCCTGTGTAGAAATTCAATAAATACTTGTTGAATAAATAAACAAACACCTACCTCTAGTGGATACTACTTATTTTAATTGGAATAAGATGCACATTAAATTTATTATAGTCTTTTGCCTTTTATTTAGTAAGTAGAAAGACTTTGAATTAGTAAAAATATTATTTTGTGAAATGTAGCAGAAATCCAATATATTTGAGTAATTTATTATTTTAGAGTCAAATATGTATGCATCCTGCATTACCTGTTTTATCTCCTATGTCTCCTAGGCTTTAACATTCAAAGAAAACTCACACCCAAAGGAAGCTGACACAGTGATTAAGTCAACTGAAGGAGAGAAAAAACAAATTGAAGAGCAGCAGAATAAGCAGCAGGCCATTTCAGAGAAAGATCGGGTAATCCAGAGGAGATCCACCATATATATGTTTTGCTGAGTTTACTCTTAGTTTCTTATATATCAGTTAAGTTTTTGCCTTGTCTAATATTACATTAAAATTCTTTTTTCAGTAAGAACTGAAAATTAAATAAATATAATAAAACTTCTGAAGCCTACTAATTCAAAATTTAAATAATTGATGACTTAATACATAATTAAAAAAGCATTTAATTTTAGGGAACAAATAACTTGAGCATTTTAACATATTACTAGTACAGGTAGTTATAAATTTAACAGAAATAAATTACAATTTGTTCTTATATTTTTTTCTATTAGTTCACACTGGACTATCTGATAAAAAATTCCAGTAGAAATCCTGAGTTGAGTTTTAATTTAACATATTTATGCTTTTCATGGACCCATAGAGGACTCCTAATAAATACTTATGGAATGATCATTGATTGTGATATACCTGACTTCGATTATAAGTAAACATTACAATAAAATCTAGTATACACTTTTGAATACAGCTTGATTTATCCTATGTTTAGGTTTATTAATGTTATTGAAGAGTGAGTTGTTCAGTTCTGATACTCTGTTCTTTCACAAAAATTATGTGAGTTACAAACATCTTTTGTACAGCTTCTAAATTAAGAGTATAATATTTGGGCCTCTTTATTAAAATGTGTTTAAAGTTGAGCTTTGTGTAATACTTAATTAGTATAATAATGGTTAATGATACAGAGTAATAGAGTAGTATACTTTTTTTTTTTGGAGCTGAAGAGAATGACATTCTATAAAACACCAAACTAACAATTCTAAAACATGTATCATGGACTAGATTTTTAACAAAATATACTTTAATTATTTATATAATAAACGGATGATGAATGGTGTCCTCGTAGTGAATTCAACTAATTTTTTTGCATATGTTTTCATTCTTCTCCATACTTTCCTAAATGATAGGGGAATGGATTTTTCAAAGAGGGAAAGTATGAAAGAGCAATTGAATGCTATACTCGAGGAATAGCAGCAGATGGCGCTAATGCCCTTCTTCCTGCTAACAGAGCAATGGCCTATCTGAAGATTCAGAAGTAAGTATTGGTTACATTTAATGCTTTTCAGATTGAAAATGAAGTTTACCTTAAATTGGCATATCGGCTAAATAAATTAAAATTTATTTACTCTTAAGCATTAAAATTAAAATGAGAGAGAATGTCGTAGTACATATTAATTACATTTAGCTCTCATAAATGTTTTTCCACTTTAATAGTCTGGCATTACACAGTTTAACACTTTTAAATTGCTTTATGCATGTTATTCTGAATTAGTGATTTGAAAATTATTTTTAACTTTAGAATCCTTTGGGCAAAATCTTATCTGGAAGTATTTTTTTGTATATATGCTTATATGTGTATTTATACATACTCATATATAACAAAAGGGAATTGGTGTCATTGAAACTGCTTATTGGTTATATATGCAACTAAAATTTGGTTTCTGGATATTCTCATGGGTTCCAGGTTGGGTGATCAGCAGGGTTACATCTGATGGCAGAATCTATGTCTTACATTTCTTTGTATCTTTTGTAATATTGTACACACTACTGACAGACTTTTTAAAAAATGCTATAAATATTATAAATTGGGATTTTTTTGTGCCATGGACTCGTTTGGCTGCACTGTGAAATGTTTTCAAAATTATTAATGTGTAATTATACATTTAGGATTATAAAGGAAACCGATTATATTGAAATATAGTTTAAAAATATTAAAATTTGTGATATCCTGGTATATATACTTTTTAAAACACATACGTATAATGAGAAACTACATTTAAAATATAGGCAAGTTAAAGTTAAAAGTTTTTAAAAGATGTTAATGTGAAGACTTGAATAAGGACACTAGAATTTGGGGTGATCTTTGACACATTTTCCACATATTGATTAGTAAAAGTGTGAGTAAGGAATACTTAGAAATCAGCATTGATAACTGTTACTAGTGTGGTAACATATGACTTCATTCTTTGCCATTTGAGTGACAAATTCTTTCTGAGGGAAAGAATTGCCCAGTTGCTGGCTAGCTATGACATATGAGTGTCTATAAACAGGGATACTACTAGGGGCCCAGTGCACAATTCGTGCACCTTGAAAGGAACTGTGGGCCACCAGGCTGCACTGGGCATAGGGGTGGGTCTCAGCCCATCCTCTGAGTCCCGTCTGGCCCCTCCTGCCGCAGTTCCTGGTCCCCTGTCTGCCAGTAGCCGCACTCCTGCCACTGCTGCTCCCACATGCTGACAGGGCCAGCCCCATTCGCACCCGCTGACGGTGCAGAGCGATTTGGGCCAGCGCCAGCAGTAGGTGTGATCAGCAGCTGCTGCACCAATTGCCCCTCAGGAGCAGGGGGTGGTGGAAAAGCCCTCAGAGGTGATCAGGGCTGGCAACCGCTGCTCGCACCCACTGACGGCACTGAGCGATCGGGACTGGCGCCGGCAGTGGATGCGAGTGGGGTATCGCCGATAGTGGGTGTGACAGGTGGCTGCCAGCCCCGATTGCCCCTCAGGAGCAGGGAGAGGTGGAGAAGCCCTCAGGGGCCATCAGGGCTGGCAGCCGCCGCTCGCACCCACTGATGGCACTGAGTGATTGGGACCAGCGCTGGGTGCCGGCAGCAGGTGCCAGTGGTGGCTCTGGTGCTGGCAACGGCTGAGAGTGGGATTGTAGCACATGGGAGCAAAGAATTTTCAGTAACCACCAAAGGCTCACCCTGATGACAGCAAATCGGTGCCCTGCCAATCTGGCGCCCCCGCTCACCTGCTCAACCATCCCGACCGTGGCTGACACCCACCATCTTCCACACTCTGCCACCTGCTGCAAACGCCCACCATGTTCCACATATGCCCCCCTGGTGGTCAGTGCATGTCATAGCAACCAGTTGTTCAGTTTGATTATTCCACTGTTTGGTCTATTTGCATATTAGCTTTTTATTATATAGGATAGGATGATCACATGCAGACAAGTAGCAGGTTAAGTTGCTACTGTAATTCTGAAATGGTGATATCTCAAAACAATTTGTGAGATATCTGTCACAAATATGTGACATGAAAATGTCTGTAATTTTTATTGGTGACATGGCATAGGTATTGCTTTTACTATTATGGTTTGTTATCTATAGTTATAATAGAAGGAAAAATGAAAGTTTATTTAAAAGTTAATGAAAATAAGGATGTAATGTTTTTCTTATCTAAGTTTTCAGATTTCTTGAAGGGCCTCAAGTTAGGAACCCCTATCATAGAAGTAAATTTTGGTTGTATATTTAACCTCATTGAATCTAAAAGACATAACTAGAGAGACATTATTTTGATTAGTCAGAGTAACCATCATTGCATGTCTTTCTAGCTTATGAAAATTTTGGTTTTTGCTGTTTTAAGAATTGTACATGACTTAAAAATTGTAAGACCTGGATTCCTAGGTTTGACTAATGCCAGGAATAATAACTCCTAATAGGTGACAAATTACATCTACATTTATGAGCACTCTAATTTATTGTATTATTATATTGTTTTAGTTGATAATCACATTAGTGTGTTATAGTAAGTTAATGGTGTATTTTAAATTAAATATGACTCTTATTTGTACTTTTTTCTAGTGTATCTTTTAGATTCACACTTAATATAGAAGTTTTCTCCACTACATGGTGACTTTTGTCAGACATTACAGACTAGATGAGGAATATAAAGAGGGACAACTTTCCAAACAGGAATTTGAGCTGAACTGAGATCTAAAGGGCTAATCTGAGTTAGTGAAGTGAAAAAAACAGGTGTCCCAGTGGAGTTCATAGGCTCAGGAATGGGAAATTTTATTCTAGTTTCTGGAAAGGGCAAATTGTTATTGCTGTTATGCTGGGGGTAATGCAAGGATAAGGCTGGAGAGTCAGGCAGGCCCCTGACTTTGTGTTCTGCATAGGAGCTTGACTTTATCCTGAACAGTGTGGTGGCTATGCAAGTATCATGGTTGGGAGGATGATATAATCAGTCAGGTAGAAAACATATTGGTAAGGGAAGGACACACACACACAGAAAGACATTCTTTCTCTCCTGTTGAAAAACGAATTCAAGAACTCAGAAATTGTTAAGTTCATTAGAAAATCTGATTTTGTTCAGAGTAGGTCTTGTTTTGAGGGTATAATGATATTCACTTAGGCCTTGGGGAGAATGTAATCACAGGAGATTCTTTTTAAAAAGTATTTTTACTATGAAACTTTTCAAACTTTCATGAAAGTGGTACAAAAGCTCCATGTATTAAATCATCTCGTTTAAAAAAGCCATAGCTTTTTTTTTTTTTTTTTATCATATTTGTCTCAGCTTTTTTTTTTCCTCTGAATTGTAAATAGTTGCAGACATTATGACATTTTATCCCTAAAGGATACTTCAGGTGTAACCACAATACTGTTACCATGCCATATAAATTAAAAATTATTAATGTTATTTTAACATATTGCGGACCAGTAGTTTTATTGCTAGCTGTACCCAGTGGCCAGATAAGTTTCTATTGAACAAGTACAAAAACCATTTTACATAAATGTTAAAGACATGCTTTAAAATTAAATGCCCATTGCATTTTGAAGTTATTACATGTTATTACAAACTAATATCTTTTTGAAGAATTCTTGTGATTAACCACAAGCCTTAGAACAGAAAACATAAGAATTTTCGAGATTCGTCCACAATGTGTTAATATATAGGGTCTCAAGTTTTTGTGTTTTAGCTCTTAGTGCCTTGTTATCATAGAGCAGTACCTAATCAAACTGAACTGATTGTTGGTTGCATGACTGAGTAGGATTTATGAAGTGTCAGATGATATACTTACAAATACACTGAGTGGCCAGGTTATTATGACCACCTGACATTTGTAGGCAAATTAGCTATAATTTCACGCTGAAGTTGCTAGAGGGCCAGACCACTATAAATAAGGAAGCAGGTTGTTTACCATGACAGTAGAAGTGATTTTTTTCTGAAGATATGGGTAAACAATGTGATTTAACAGCCTTTGAATGTGGGGGATATATATATATACACACACACACACACATATACATACACGCACACACACGTACACACATACACACACTGAGTGGCCAGATTATTATGACCACCCCATCAGTACTTTGTTGGGCCACCTTTTGCCTTCAATACTGTGGCGAATCTTCTTAGCATTGACTCCACGAGATGTTGAAAGGTGAAAGGTGATTCGAGGGATCTGACACCATGCCTGGTGAATAGCACTGTCCAGTTCTGTGAGACTTTATGGCTGTGGAACCAACTGCCTGATGGCTCTTTTAGCTTTGTCCTACAAATGCTCAATTGCATTGAGCTCTGGTGATTGTGGGGGCCACCTAAGCAAGGTAAAGTCTCCCTCGTGTTCTTGAAACCACTCCTGCACAACACGAGCACTGTGGCATGGCGCATTATCTTGTTGGAAGAAGCCATCTCCATTGGGATACACCATCAATATGATAGGATGAAATTGATCAGCAATGATACTTAGGTATGTTGTGCTATTCAGATATTGTGCCACACGAATTAAAGGGCCCAAATCATGCCAGGAAAACATGCCCCAAACCATAACACTGCCCCCACCAGCTTGAAGGGTTGTACTAATGCATGTGGTATGCATGCTTTCGTGCTGTTTCTGCCAAATTTTCACTTTGTCATCTGCATGATGCAATTGGAAACATGATTCATCAGACCACATGACTTTTTTCCAATGCTCGACAGTCCAATCCTTGTGTTCCTGTGCGAATTAGAGATGTTTCAGCTTCCGTATCCCATATGATGCAGTGTATAACTAATTTGCCTACAAACGTCAGGTGGTCATAATAATATGGCCACTCAGTGTATATAATGTTTTGTGTGTTGTTTTTCCTTGGGTGATGTGTACTATAGGTAAAAACAGAATCCTCCTATATAATAAAAGCCTAATATGCTAAGTGTCCGGTTGTCTGGTCGGCCATTCAACCAATCAAAGCGTAATATGCTAATGATATGCTAAGGCTGCTCAACCACTTGCTATGATGTGCACTGACCACCAGGGGGCAGATGCTCTGATCGTAGGTTAGCTTACTGCTGGAGTCCCACCGATCGAGACTGGAGTGGACATGCCCTGGAGGCCTCCCACGGCACCTCTCCAGCTGGCCAACCTGCGTCCCTCCTTAGCCCCAATCGTGTACCAGTGGGGTCCCTCGGCCTGGCCTGTGCCCTCTTGCAATCTGGGACTCCTTGGGGGATGTCGGAGAGCTGGTTTTGTCCTGATCCTGCAAGCCAGGCTGAGGGACCCCACTGGTGCATGTACCGGGCCTCTAGTTTTATTAGAAAATTAATGCCAATTATAAGTGTGTGCTTATTGAAGGTGGACAGGGGTCAGACTTCCAGCAGTACTATTCCTTTGTCTGCTCTACTCATATTTTTGCCATCCTAATTCCATCCCTTTCTGACTTTCCTTTAATCTGGTACCTTCTCCCTCCTTAGCAGATGATTCCAAGATTTGGTGAGTATAAAATTTTATAATTATCTTTTCCCTCAAACACAGATATGAGGTTGATATTTGAAATTATATGCATGCTTTTTTATATTAGAAACTCAGTTATATGAAGTTTTTATATAGGCTGCATTTTCTAATTGGTAATTGTATTATGTTTAATAGATATGAAGAAGCTGAAAAGGACTGCACACAAGCTATTTTATTAGATGGCTCGTATTCTAAAGCTTATGCCAGAAGAGGAACTGCAAGAACATTTTTGGGAAAGCTAAATGAGGCCAAACAAGGTATGGCTATTTTTATAACAACTGCCATTCACTCATCTGACGAGACTCCCAAGTTATAGAAGCAGAAATTTGCGTAGCCTTCCCATGGTTCAAGGATACAGAATTTAGAGAAAGACATATTTTCTTTCTCCATTTAAATCATGAATTTGTATGCAGATTTGAAGGAATGCAGCTTCAATAGTAGACCTGATTATCTTTTGATAGCATACAGTACAATCTGGCTAGTTGCCAATCAAAATTAGTAAAGATCTGAATTATAGGTGAGAAGGGAAAAAGCAAGACAAAGGCAAGAATGAAAAGGAAGGGAATCAGCAGCTGGAGGTAGAGGATAATAGAAAGTCTGTGGTGATGCCCTGCCCCCTTTTTTTCTTGATACTTGTTATTTTTCCTTGGTCTGTCTTTTAAGCATTTATTAGTCTTTTTGAAGAACCAACTTGTTTCTATTGTGTATGTTTTCTATTTTATTTCTACTCTGTTTCCTTCCTACAACTATTTTTTTATTTATTTTGCTGTTTTTCTAATTTTTTAACATCAATACCTAGATAATTGATTTTCAGTCTTTTTTTTCCTGATCCATGCATTTAATTCTGTCAGTTTTTCTCTAAACCTGGCTTCAGCTGTAACCCATGCATTTTTTTCGTTACGGTAAAATACACATAACATAAAACGTAACTGTTCTAACCATTTTTAAGTCCATTGGCATTGAATCCATTCACCTTGTTGTGTAACCATCACCATTATTTTTTTTTTAAATATATTTTATTGATTTTTTACAGAGAGGAAGGGAGAGGGACAGAGAGCTAGAAACATCGATGAGAGAGAAATATCCATCAGCTGCCTCCTGCACACTCCCTACTGGGTATGTGCCTGCAACCAAGGTACATGCCCTTGACCGGAATCGAACCTGGGACCCTTCAGTCCGCAGGCCGACGCTCTATCCACTGAGCCAAACTATTTTATCAATTCATTCTGAAAACTCTCTGCATTAAACAGTAACTCTCCATTCCCCTCTTTTTTCAGCTCCTCGGAACCATTATTCTACTTTCTACTCCTGAATATGATTATTCTAGGTGTTTTATATAAGAATTATACAGTATTTTGTCCTTTTGTGTCTGGCTTATTTCTGTTAGTATAATGTCTTCAAGGTTAATCTATGTCGTAGCATGTATCACAATTCCTTTTTAAGGCTGAATAATATTAGATTCTGTCTTACATTTAGTGAGTTACATTGTCATTTGTTAGTAGGGTGGGCTTTGGTATGTGAGGTGACCTGTAGGCCTGTTGTATCATCTGTAAAGTGGAGTTGTAGTGAGGAATGCATCAGAATTCATATGAAGAATAGCACTCAGTAAATGTTAGTCCTTGTTGTTGCTCACGTGTTTCCTAGCATCCTGAGTAAAACTTCCTGAGGTAAACATGGGGTTACTAAACCAACTAAATATATCATGTCTTGAACTTTATAAAGTATTTCTACTAATTTATTATATTTCTTAAAAATTCACTTCAGATTTTGAAACTGTTTTGCTTCTGGAACCTGGAAATAAGCAAGCACTAACTGAACTTTCCAAAATTAAAAAGGTAATATATTATTTTCATCAACATATACTTTTATTTTCTGCAGCTTAAACACATTTCTTTGTTGCATAATTAACTTGAGAATACTTTTATAGTCATGATTACAAATCTATTTTCAAGGAATTAATTGAGAAAGGACACTGGGATGATGTCTTTCTCGATTCTACTCAAAGGCAGAACGTGATAAAACCCATTGATAATCCGCCTCATCCTGGATCAGCTGTAAGTGAAACACTTGTCTTTCTCTTTCTTGGAATGTAAATATTGGTGTGGCATGAATAAGAGTAGGAAACAAACTGTTGAATTAAAATCTCTTAAAGGAAATGTTGAAGTCTCTTCCTAGGGTCATAAAAAATACTTTTTAGGATTATTGATGTAATTATATTGGCGAAAATGAGCTATTTAGAGTTAAGTGCCTTTAGTTTTTAACTCCATAAATTTAAATATTTCCACATATTTTCTTATATTAAAGGAATTTGAAGCAGTTTTACGTTTTTGAAATAATTAAGAATTTTTATTACTATTCTTATTTCAGATTGGCATTGTTTTAAAATACTCTTGCATTTTGTATGGGGTAAGATCTAAAATCAGCCCTTACACAAAATCTTATATAGCCAAGATTATATTTTACAATATGTACTGCATGTTGTTTTTGGGATACCATACTATTTTTCATTAAGTTAAACAAAGCCAAGTTTTTTTCCTGCACTATTGGAAAAAAAAGAATTCAGCAGTTTGTTTTATGCTAAGCTTTTAAAATTGAATTCATTTAAGGTAAATATATAATGTGACTCTACGGTAATTTCCAACATTGACATAGTTTTTAAAATATATGTATATATAAATTTTTAAAAGATAAAATACATGTAGAAAAGTACACAAGATAAGTTAAGATTTAAAGAATAATTATAAAGTGAGCACCTATGAAACCACCAATCAGGATCAGCTTCCTTCCCCCCAGATTTCCCTGTATGCTCCTCATGGATGGTGATTCTCTCTCGCCCTCTAAAAATAGCTGGTACATATGGACGTTACTTTGAGGAAAATAACAAATTTATAAGACATCAGAACAGATATTTTTATCTTCTTTTTTACTAAAGAAAGAGTGAGACAAATGATATTTAATTGCTTTGCCAAGTTCATATTTTAGGATAGTAGCAGGTAGAGGAGTCCTTAGTTTAGTGCTTTTCCAGTGTTCTTATTGTGACTTTATTCTTGAATTTTCTGAGATAATACTTGTTTCATGTGCCAGGCATAAAGCTAGTTGCTTTCCTACATTATATTCATTTTCATTCATTATATTAATTTATTATTTTGCTCTTTTTACTAACGGTGATTGAGTGTTGAATTAAATGTAATTTAAACTTCTACATCTTTGTAAGACTTCTTCACAAAATTAAGTCACAGGTTTTTATAAAAGCCTTTGTCAGACTTTGCTGTCCATAATAATAAAGGCGCTAGAGGCCCAGTGCACAAAATTCCTGCACAGGTAGGGTTCCTAGGCCTGGCCTATGATCAGGGCCAATCTTCCCTGGCTGCTGGCAGCTGGCCTTGCCACCACCACTGCTGATCGCCCTCTGTGTGTGGGGTGACTGGCAGGGCGATCAGGGCCCTGGTGCCGCCCATGTCTGCCACCATCCACCCCGGGTTCCTAGTTCCCCATTGGGCGATCGGAGTCTGCTGGCCAAGGGGAGGAACCAAGAGGTTGGCCGGCAGGCCCCAATTGAATTTAAGTCTCTTGTGGCACAATCTCAAAACAAAGCACCTCTGCAATGAGAGATCTGGGGTAAACTATTCTATAAATGATCCATCACAAACAAAATTATTATCCTAGTAGGTAAGGGGGGGAAAGGCTGTTTATTTTATAACAGATTTCTATAATAAAAATGTGGGCATTTATTTAAAAAATAGAAGGTATATTTGGTATAATGCTTTTTAGAGTTGGTTTGAGCGCCACTTTGTAAACTTTGAAATCTTAGGCAAGTTACCCGATTCCTGTGGGATCCTCATTTTCTCTCAAGTTGCGGTTAACTCACAGATTAGTTGAGATCAAAGGAATAATACTAAGGCAGTGTCAGGTGAAATAAAGGTTAGGTTCCTTTCAGTTGCATATTTGTGAATCTACCTGGTCACTGAGTAAGTTGGTCAGGAAAGGAAGGAAGTCTAAGAAGTGAAGAGAGAGTTCTGGAGTGGGTTACTTTATTCAAGTGAGAGGCTAGGCCAGGAGTACTTTAGGCAAATCTCCAGAGAGAGCGTGGGAGACCAGTGATGTAGATCAGCTAAGCAAGGGCCTGAGTTCCCTGATTGGTAGTAAATGCAAATTTTTTTGATGTCTTAGTTTCTCCTAAAATATTTATTTTCATTTTTCTGTTTTCACATATCAAAACTTCACTTTTCTTTTTGGTCCTTAGCCTTTTCTTTCTCCCTTTCTGTTTATTATTCCTTCTTTCTTTTTTTGAAATAGCCATTATATAGAACTAAATATAATGTCATGTTTCTAACTTCTAATTTTTAAAAAATGATGAATGAACCTTTCATATCTTTTCATAAATCTTTCGATAGTGGTATCTTGTGAGTTTTACTTCTGTTCATACTGTAATTCCCTCATCCCTGGTCTACAGTTAATAGAGACTATCTATTTGGAAATTTGTTAATTAGGATCATGCATACACATCGGAATTCAATGCAAGTATTTGTTTTTAAATGATAGTATATTAACATAATTCAATAATTATTGCCTGTCAAATTATAGTCTAGTTTTAAACACTAATACATGTTCATTCTTGGTTAATATCTTGATAGTTATCTATTGCTGATGATAGTTCTCAGCAAAGCAAAGGCCTTAGCGTAACATGATTATCTTTTAAAATAGAACTACTAACAAGATTCTTTTAACAAATTTGCTAACAGCTTTCTTATTTATATGCATTTATCCAGTAACAATTTTTCCCATTAGTTCTTATCTTAGCAATGCTAATAGAATGTCTGGT
>PVJC01019487.1:0-22448 GCA_004026665.1 Murina feae
GAGGAGAAGGAGGAGGGAGAGGAAAGGGATGGGAGGGAAAGACCAGGCAGCTTTTCTATGAATTCCCACCGGGAGCTGCCCCCTTGTTCTGCAGCTGAGGAGGTCAGCCTCCCCACCCCCACCCCACCCACCATGGAGAACAGCCATGTACTTCTCAGGCCCTGGGACGCCTCTCCAGCCCGGCTCACCCAGGAGACCAGTCCCTGATCTGTGAGCTCTGTCTGCCTCTTGCCCACAGCCTACTCCTGGCTCCGGTTGGGGTGGGTGGGGCATGCTCCTGAGAGATAGAGGGGGCCCGCTAGGGAGCCATGGCGCTCTGGGGAGAGTGCCCCAGCCCCTGGAGGAGCCATCGGGGATTAGGGGACACGACAGGTGGTGCGGGGAGCGTCTCCAGACACTTTCATCTCCCCACCTGGGTCGTGGCGTTGTCTCTGCCTTTCTGTCTGCCAAGCCTCCTCTGCCTGCAGGCTGCCCTCAACCTCCCTGCCCTGGGTGGGTTTCATCCCCTCCCACCCACCCCCTCACTCCCTTGTCCCCCTATACCCGCCCCCCTTCTCAGCCCAGCTACTCCTGCCCTCCTGCTGGAGGCTGGCCCCAACTCCCCTCACCCCACCGCCTAGACAAGGAGGCATCCCCTTCACGCCTCTCCAGGAGGAGGGCCACATACGCCTAAGGATGCCTGTTTCACATTGCTTCGCCATTGTCCATTTTGCCTTCCTTCCCCCATGTGACTTAAATGTACCTGCTGCCCCCCAGGCACCGACCAGACATAACAAAAGATGGGCAGGGAGTTCGGGCAGCTTTCGGGGCACAGCAGGGGCCTCTGCCCGCAGCAGGTGACAGGCTCAGTTACTCAAGGCAGCGTCTTTCATTCCTCAAAGAGAGAAGGGGGTGGGGTAGGGGGGAAAGGGAGAAGGGAGGGCTCTAGTTAGGAGCCGCCAGCACTAAGGCAAGCATAAAGTGCTCACTGTGTGTCATGCACTTCGCTCAAAGTGCCTTGGGCTCATTAACTCACCTAATCCTGACAGCAATCTATGAGGCAGACACTATTACCATTCCCTTTTTACAGATGAGCATACAAGGCACAGAGAGGTTAAGTAACTTGCCCAAGGTCACACAGCTGGGTGATCAGGGCAGGATCTGGGCCTAGGCAGTCTGGCTCTCTGTTCTTGCTATGTCCCTTTCTTGTTTAAAAAACTCTTCACCGCCCGGCCGGCATGGCTCCGTGGTTGAGCGTCCACATATGAAGCAGGAGGTCACGGTTCGATTCCCGGTCAGAGTACATGTCCGGGTTGCAGGCTCGATCCCCAGTGTGGGGCGTGCAGGAGGCAGCTGATCAATGAATCTCTCACAGCACTGATGTTTCTCTCTCTCCCTCCCTCTCCCTTCCTCTGTGAACTCAATTACAAAATTAAATTTTAAAAGTCTTAAAAACCTCCACCTACAAAATCAAGCTGAGGCTCCTTGGCAGGACTTTCCAAGCCCTTTCCCGGGCCTCATCTTCCTCCACAGCATCCCCTCTGCCCGCGCCCTCCCGGAGCCTGGCTGGCTGACTCCCACCTCTGCCAGATCCCTAGCTGTGACCTTGGTAAGCTCAGTGACGTACCAAACCCCCAGTGTCCTTGCCTTGGATCTCTCTCTGTCCCCATCCCCGTCCCTGCCCCTGGGGTGTGATGTATGCCATTTATATGGTCCTGGCAGGAAGAGGCTTCCATTTGCTATTCCCTCCTCTGCTGGCTCTCTCTTCACAGGGCAGGGAAGCGGTGGGCAAGACTTGCCAACTACAGAGAATGCCCATTCGACATATCCATGCAGGGACCGTGGCAATGACCAGCGGCTGGGTCTGGGGACCCCGTGATCCACGGTGAGCCAGGCCTGAGACAGAATCCCACCGATGACCTCACTTCCAGACATAACGGGGGGCCACGGCTCGTCAGGTTCCCTGCTATCGAAGGCAATTTGGCGTCTGTGTCCACCGGTCCTCAAAGTGTCTGAGGATTTCCCTCTCCCAGCGTTAGCTACTAAGGAGCTCAGGCCCCTGTTCGGAGGCAGGGGCTTTGTTCCCTAGTCCACTGTCTCTGTGCCTCAGACTCACGCTACTGCCCTGGGCCTCAGCCCCTCAGTCCTGAAATGGGGGTGAGGATGCCTCCTCTCAGCAGATGCAGTGAGAGCACCTGAGTGCCCACCAGGTGCCTGGAATGAGAAGGCGCTCAAACCAGGGCAGGGAGGGAGAAGACGGGGTTCTCAGACAGGGAGGCAAGGTGCCTGGGGTGTTGGGTGAGCGTGCAGGGGAATGGTCTCTTGCCAGGGGTCAGGGTAGGGAGGAGGCTGTCACCCAGAGAAAAATGTGCTCTGGAGTGGCCTGGCCAGCCGCCAGTAGGGGGCCACGCTGGCACTCAGCTCCCAGAATAACTGGCATCAGATCCCATCTCCCATTCCGACCTCCCATCCACCCGTGGAGGGCTGTCTGCAACCAGACCAGGACCCCATGCCTCCCACCAATCCCCAGGAGGCCCCAGACCAAGTGGGGAACACTTCACCAGAGGCAGGGTGTCCCCCACAAGATGCTGGCTGGGGCTTCCGGGCCCTGCCCCCAGAGGAGAGAGAGCAGCCTCCCCCTCCCCCACTGCAGGACCTCCCCAGGAGGAAGTCTGTGCGCAGAGACCGCCGTGGCCCCAGCTTGGAGGGGCTGATAGCTGCGTTAGGATGGGGAGAGGCCTGCACTCAGCCCAGGACGAGCCCACTCGCTCCTCGCTGGCCCTGTCCCCTCGTCTGCACCAGTCACACAGCCTCCCCACGAGGGGCCCACGGTGCTCCTGGCTCCGAGGACCAACTCGAGCTGCTTGTCGATGTGATAAATACTAAGACAACGTGAGGAAGAAGGGGCCTGAACCGCAGGTGCCCGCTTCCATTTGTTTCCTCCCCGACAAAGCGGGGAGACACTTCCCGCGCCCCTGCCTGCGCCCCAGGGTTGTCGGGTCAACATGGAATCAGGTGTGTAAAGTGCTCACAAACTCGAGAGCCTGTGCACGGTGATGCACGGTGTCCGTCAGCTGCAGATGCAGCCATCGGAGCAGTGGCTCCACGTGCTAATCTGGGTCAGATGGAGCTTTCATCACCCAGCGGAGGGCCAGCCCACTCAGCCTTCCAGAACCTTCATCTTCCTTCCACCCAGGAGGGGATGAGCCGACCCACCATCAGGATCTAATTCTAGCTCGGCTGTCCCTGCTCACACCCACCACCTCCCTCTTCCTTGAAGCTGGAACCAGTCAGATGAAGATACAAATAGGAGAGAACCAGCCTCTGATTTGGTTCCCCCTTTGATTCCAAGATAAGGTCCAGGGCACAGGGGGGCCTGGCAGGTCCGAGATGCTGGAACCCTCAAGAGGGAGTGGCCTGGAGCCTGCTTCCCACCCGCCCGCTCACCTCAGGGCTTCTCTGAGCCTGGCTTTGGAGGCTGCAGCCAAGCAGGCTACCTGGGAATAGGTGGGTCCCAGACACCCACAGGGGTTCCATCCTCCTGAGCTCCCCCACAGCAGCCCCCAGCCCAGCACCAGGGGCCTGGCGTCAGATGTCACCCTCCTGCTCTGCCCTCCTCCCTGTGCCAAGGACTAGGATGGTGTCAGGAGGAGGCAGCCTGGCAGGCCACCATTTCCTGGACCTGGGGAGCGGAGGAGGGGGCCAGATATTGGGAAGTAGGGGAGCTCTGGCTGTCCCCACCCCCACCTCCCACAGCCTTTGGCTGCTAGGAGAGAGTCTCCCCAAAATATTAGTGGGAGACCGAGGCAGACAGAAGCAAGCAGGCGTCTCAGGGGCTTGGCCCAGGGCCCAGAGAGATGGTCTGAGGAAAAGCCAGAGGCCTCAGCACCCCGAATTCCAGGGTGAGGAAGGACCTTGCCTCCCGGAGCCTCGGGGAGCTGCCCAATGCCTCACGGCTCCATCTCCTCTGTCCCCTCTGTCCCCTCCACCTCTGCTGCCCTCCTTTCTCCCTTCCCTCCCTCCTCCCTTCTTTCCTCTCTTGTCTTTTCTTTCATTTATTCAAAGAATTGAGCAGCCACTGGTACTTTCAGCCCAGCCTTGGCGAGAGCTGGGGATCCCGTGGTTCTGTTTGGCCAGGAATGGCCCTGCGTCGCTGTGCGGATCCAGCTCTCAGGGTTGCCATGTCTCTCATCTTTCCATCAAACTGAGGGGTCCCCAAGCCATCGCTGCTCCTCCCCCCTCAGATGAGGGTCCCCAGAACAAGGGCTGCATGTCCAGCTCAGAGGGTCCCCCCAGGGGGCAGCGGTGTGCTCAGACAAATCCCCAGTCTCTAACAATCCCTAACTCCTCCAGGCTTCTCCAGCCGAGGGCCTCAGACTGGAGGCCCTGCCAAGCTGGCAGAGCTGGGAAACAGGCCGCAGTGCTGGGGTGGGGGAGAGGGTGCGAACCGGGGGGCCGGTTGTTAGAACCTGGAGGAGAAGACTTCCCAGGTGAGGAGCTGAGGCCCAGAAAGGCAGGAGCCAGCGCCCCGGCCACCGGAGCCGCCTGCTGACCGGACAGGGGACCGAGACGCTGACGCCGAACAATCCCCCGCTCTCATCCCCAGTCCCACTGGGCCCCAGGACAGTGGGGGAGAAGGACACCAGGAGGCCACTGTCCCTCCATGCCTCCTCCGTACCCAGGCTTCAGAGGTAGAGGCCACCCTTCCCTTCCCTCTGAACCAATTGTCGCCCCACCTCCACCTGGGCTCTGGGGACCAGCAAAGAAGTGTCCCAAGTGCCTCCAGAATTGGGGAGTGGTCCCCAAAAGGCGGCTGAACAGGGAGGGGAGAAAGAAGGAAAAAAAAGGAGGAATAGGGGAGGGAGGGAGAGAGGCCGGAAGGGAACCCAGGCATGCGCACACCTCACACATAAGCACTCTCCCATGTGCACACACATTTGCCCCCTCCCCCGTCTTATATTGATGTGTGTAGATATCTTCTTGCCATCAGAGACCCCAGTCAACTTGCACACACAGTCACACAATCAGGACGCACACGCTGACGCACTATCACTCATTCACTGTCAGAAGCAATCTCGCAGGCTTGCGTGCACTCACATACACACCTTCTCACACACTTACCTACAGTCATGAGCCCTCACCCACACGCACACTCAGTGTGCATTCACCACAGCACACACGCCCACACACAGCACCCCCCACAGTCACTCATGGTAATGTACACACTTTCACATACACACGCACACACTCATCCTTCGGCTGCCAGGCCAAGCCCCCTGTGCCCCAGGTCTGGTCAGCTCAGGGGTGCCCTCCCCCCAGCGCATCAAGAACCTGATCCCTTGTACATCTCCCAGGCCTGGTCTCCCCTGGTCCAGAAACATCCAATATTGGGGACCCTGCTTTAGCCCTTCCATTCCTGAGCTCCCACCTACCCAGTCAGCACCCAACTTGGCCTAGAATCTAGAACTGGCCAGAACCACCTAGGCCTAAGGGGCAGGAGGCTCCCACCTGGGACATGTGTCCAGCCTGCCCCCCACTGTCTTGAGCCTGAGCCCCCAGCCCAGCCTGTGCACCCTCCCCCTAGAGGAGGGGCCCTGGAGAGAGCACCTGGGGACACCTGTGCCTCAGTGTCCACATCTGTAGAAAGAATGTGGTCATCCCATTCCACGCCCAGGATGGAGGTCATGAGGCTCCCACATGGCGAGGGAAGGGCACTGTCAGCTGGAAAACATTGTGTCCGACCTGGGGGTTAGTCATGCCTTCCCCAGGATCACCCCTCCTCCTAGCGTCCTCGGGAGCAGACCCAGGGTAGCCACGTCAGAACTGCAGCGTCAGAGGAGATGCCAAACAGCCCTCAGCCCTGGGACTCCATCCACATACAAACCACCCCTGCCAGGGTCTGCCCCTCAAGGCCAGTCTCCCCAGGAGAGCCAGGGTCCATGGCACCAGGCGCCCTGGGGTGGCAGGGAGGGAACTGGGAGCCTCTTCTCTTTGGGATGAAACTCCTACACCTGACTGGCCGGGCCTCTAGAGCAGTGGTTCTCAACCTTCTGGCCCTTTAAATACAGTTCCTCATGTTGTGATCCAACCATAAGATTATTTTTGTTGCTACTTCATCCCTGTCATGTTGCTGCTGTTATGAATCGCCATGTAAATATCTGTCATGCAGGATGGTCTTAGGCGACCCCCGTGAAAGGGTCATTCGACCGCCAAAGGGGTCGTGACCCACAGGTTGAGAACTGCTGCTCTAGAGACACCTGGGCCCTGGAAGGGGCTGAGTCCAGCATTGGGGGGCAGGGATTTCGTAGGACTCTTGATCCCCTGTTTTCCATATCGAGTTACTGCAAGGCCCCCTTTCTCCTGGGAAAGAGGCCAGACATGGTTCCACGAGCCAGAGGGCCACAAAGGCGGCAGCTGGGTGGGAGGTCAGTCTGGCCAGAAAAACCAGACGCGGGGAGGGCCTGAAGGCAGTCCAGGGAGGAGTGGGAGGCTGAGGCTGTGCCCAGAGCCCAGAGGGCACCAACCAGGGAGGAGGCAATAGCCAGAATCTGGCTCAGCTTGTTGCCTGCAGACCGCCCCAGGGTCAGTCTCGACTGGGAGCCAAGGGGCGGACGGAGGCCCAAAGCCCAGGTAGAAACAGCACAGATTAGGGTGGCCTTCAGTGTAGGGAGGGGGGCAGAGCACTGTCAAAGGAAGGGAGAAAGAAAAGGAGAAAGACAGGAACAGACAGGGTTTGGGAGAGAGAGATGGAGAGAAAATATGGCATTAAAGACAGAAAAGTCAAGTCCACAGTCAGACAGAGAGCAGAGCAAAGAGAAGGGGAAGGAGCCAGCAATCTGGGGAGGCCGCCGGGCCCGCCTGGAGCTGGTCCCTGATCCAGACAGAGCATCAGGGAGAGATGCAGAGCCAGGGAACCAGGAGCAGAGGGGAGAGAGGGCAGACAGAGAGAGACAGGGGGAGAGAGTGGAGAGAGAAAGGCAGGATGGAGAGCCAGAGCTGGATGCAGAGCAGGGACGGGAGTGAGGGTGCGAGGCAGCCTGCGAGGCTCTAATTATGGGCGGGTGGCGGGTGGAAGCAGAGGGCAGCCTGTTTGAAGTCTGGTGAGAGGCATCAAAGAGAGAGGAGGGAGGCCAGCAGGGCGAGGGAGACAAAGGAAGGGCCACCCTCGCTCAGGCCCACCTGGACCAGTTCTCACCCTGCCCCAGCCCTCAGCCTTCCTCCCCTCAGCTGCTCGGACTGCCAGAGGGCTGAACCACCTCATCCTGAGCCTGGGACTCAGGGTCAGTTGGCCCTGCTGCCCTCCCGGCATCCCCAGGGGCATGGCAGGCTGCTGGCCTTGCTTGGGGACCAGGGGGGACTTCCCTCATGGTGCCTACAGCTACAACCTCCTGGCTCCCAGGAAATATGTCCTGGCACCTCCCAGCCCCCACCGTGGGGTTCCCGAGGTGAGCTCCAAACAGCTCCAGGACCAGTCTAGATTTGCCTTTCCCTGGTTCCAGAAAACTCCAGCTGGATTCCCAGCTCCCACCCAAGCAGGGGATTGCAGGCTCTTGGCTGCAAGGGATGTCCCAAGGTGACCCTAACCACCCCCTGCCTCAGGTCAGCAAGTCAGCAGAGTGTGGATCCCCACAGGATTGCTTCTGGCCTCTGCAAAGGTCTTCTCTTTGCACCCCGTCTTTAGCCCCCTCCAGCACTCTACACCCCTCTCGGCCAGAAAGTCCTCCTGGTGGTCTCACCCAAATCCTGCACGCTGCCTCTTATTTCAGATAAAGGCCAGTGCGCCTCCGCACAACAGCCCTAGAAACACTCACAGGTTCCCTATGAGGGCCCTTCTCCTTGTTCTTGAGCTTTCTCCTTCCCCCTGCTGCTCCTTGGACTCATTCTCCCCGGCTGGTTCTGCCATTGCAGGGTGGGGGTTGGGGGTAGCTTGGGGCAGAGAAGTCAGGCTGACTTGAGTAAGAATCCTGATTTTATGACCTCCTAGATGGATAATACTGGCATATTCTTTCATCTTTCTGAGCCTCAGTCTCCTCATCCATAAAATGGGTACAGTCTCCCTACCTTGAAAGGATATTGTGAAACATGAATGTGACAATGTATGTGAGGTGCTTGGCATCCAGCAGGCACTCAATGCAAGAGACTCCTAGAACCGTCATGGAAAGCAGTTCCACGGGGGAGGATTCTTCCCAAGAGAAGGACAAAAGAGAGTCCTCTTGGAGCAAAGAATAAACCCAGCACCTGGGAAAGGACAGAGAGCTGATTCCACAGCCCAGCCCACCCCTCCCCACACCAAGCACACCCTGTCCCCGGCATCTCACCTCCACGCGTCCTGTTATAGCTTCCATTTGCCCCTCAAGTTTGGAGGAACAGGTCAGACTTTTTTTCCCAATGTCCACCCTCTGTTGTCAGCGCAGTGGGGTTGCTGTCAATTTATTATATTGCCAGCGTCACACCACCTGGAAGATGCCAGGCTGGTCTCTGTGACTTGGGGTCCCTCCAGTAGTGACTGAATCGCAGGGACACTGAAGGAACAGCCCCGCATTCTCAGGGCTCCGTCACTTCTCCCCAACCCCAGGGAAGGCATGAGCCTGCCAGAGAACCACAGCTGCTCAGTCTGCACTCTGTACCCAACCAGGAGGAGACACTGTGCCTCCCATGCTGGGAGGAAGATGATGGCAGGCTCAGGAGAGTCAGAGATGGACACCCAAGATGAGCCAGGTCACATGTGCTTCTCAGCCTTCACAGGTGTGTCTTCTGGATCTTTCTACAACATGGTCTTTCTCCGTCAATCCAGAAAATTGAGAGCTGACCAAAACCATTCTTTTCTAGAGGCTCCTCCAGATTCCCAAATCTCTGCCACAAATCCACTCACATACCTATTCACCATTCTCACCCATCTCCTCCCTTCCTTCTAGCCTTCCTTCCTCCATCTATCCATCCTTCCTTACATCCCCTCAGCCAGCCAGCCAGCCAGCCAGCCGTCTGCAACCACCTTACAGTTTATCCATCCAACCACTCACGCATCTATTTACCTAAATGTCCACCCCGTCCATTCAGCCACCCATCCAAACACTGCCCACTCACCCACCCACATGTCCGCCTACTCACTTCTCCATCTACCCACTCACCCACCAGCCCATACATGCATCCTCTGCCCCACACTGATGCGCCCCTCACTTCCACACGCCCATCTCCGTGTATTGACCTCTTCCACTGAAGGCAGCAGCCACGTCCCTGACCTCTATAGCCTCTTCCAGGCGCTGGGAAGCGCAGCATATCCCATGGAAGGGACATGCCTCCACCCAAGGAAGACTGAGCCGGAGGAGACAGGCCTCACTAGACCCACAGAATAACATTTTGCTGGAAAAGATTAACATGGCGGGATCGTGGAGAACAAAGCAGAGGCTAACCCATTTGGCAGGACGAGAAGGGAGTTCCCACACATAACCCCCAAAGCACAGCATGGACTGCAGGAGCTGTCTGTGGAATGGGGCCTGGTTGCTTAAGGACGGGGTGTGACTCAGGGAGGGGCCAGGTCATCTCACCCAGCTCCCACTGGCCTGTCTCCATTCCAGAGTTTCCCAAGACGGCAGACTCTTCAGGGGTGGCAGGGATGGGTGCTGAGGAGGTAGAGGCCCAGCCGAGAGAGTGATGAGGGGGTCACTTACTGAGCAGTGTCAAAAGAGACCCCCGGAAGGGCAATGGGACACGACCCTCAGCAGAAGCAGGCCTTGTTTGCAGAGGGGGGTGGCAGTTCACATACCCTGCCACACCCAGAATACCTCTCTCTCTCTCTCTCTCTCTCTCTCTCTCTCTCTCACACACACACACACACACACACAGCTGGAGTCCCATCCTGGATCCATTACTCTCCAGCTGTGTGGCTTTGGGGACCTTCTCTGAGCTCTAGTCTGAGCACCTCTGAGCTGGGAGAAGTAGCCATGCCTGCCCGCTCTGCTGAGAAGCCCGATGAGCACAAACATGAAGCACTGGCAGAACCATTTCTAGTTTTGCAGAAGACAAAGCACGAGTCTTACAGCCTCGGAGGCCTGAGACGGTGACTCTCCCCGCGCTAGTCCCGCTCCCGGATGGAAGCAAAGCCATACGTGGCTCTGCAGAAACACAGCCAACAACCTAGACCCAGCGTCATTCCCACGCCTCCCCCAGCAGCTCCTCTGACCCCACGTGGGCCCCCAGCCTCCCTCTCCAGGGTGGGCTGAGCCCTCACCAGGGGGGAGCCCCTCCCTCCCACCTGCCCTCAGAGCTCATGGGCCTGCTTCGTCCTCCCCCAGGAAGGCAAAGGGAGGGAATGGAAGGCCAGGGCTGCAGTCAACCGTGTGGGAAGAGTGCAAGGGCCAGGAATAAAACATCCAAAGACCGGGGTGCCCACAAAGATGCCAGCCTGCCCAGCACATGCTGGAGAGACCCGGGGGAGACCTGGCCAGCTGTGGAGGGTGTGTGTCTGCCAGGTGTGAGTCTCAGGATCGACTTTTCAATGGGCTGCATTTCTACCTCACCACGGTGCTGGGGGCAGGGGACACACACACACATACCCGGGGGGCGGGGGGAGCTGGACAGGCTGTGATGAGGGCACCAACTCTGAGCTCGGAGGTGTTGATGCCAGCAGGGTGGGCTGGCAAGAGGTGGGGAGAGGGCGGTGCGGGCAGCTAATCCCCCCAGCGTCTCCCAGACGCCCACAGAGACCAGGGTGAGCTCTTTGTCTGAGCAGAGACGACAGAGGGGCGGCGGGCAGGCGGCGGGCTCCTCCTTCTCTCCTGCCGCCAGCCCAGGACAGGTAGAAGCCTGCCGTCTGTGGGGATGGTCGGAGGGAGTGGGGCTGAGAGGATTAGGGGAGAGACAGGCGCTTACAACTTGCAGGGTTCCCTCCCTCAGACTCAGAGGGCCTGTGTCTTTGGGGTGGGGGGTCTCCGGAAGGGCAACGGGGCACGACCCTCAGCAGGAGCAGGCCTTGTTCGCAGGGGCAGGTGGCTGGGAGCCCGGCTGCATGCACATACCTCGCACACCCAGAATCACACACACACACACGCATCCACGCGTGTGCTCACCCCTGCAGTCTCACACACAGGCCACATCCAGGGGACAATCATGCAGCCCCACGAGCTCACAGCTGTACAGTTTAAAACAGCTCTGGGCCCTCATCTACCACCACACGCGCAGGCTGCCCCCAGGAACGGCACCCTGGGGCCCCACGGGGGTCATCTCACACCTGCTCTCCACCAGAATCCAGCAACACAGTCACCGGAGCAGGCCCCGGCCCCGGCCCGGTCACACAGCACCCAGTGAGTGCCCACCCCCCAGCAGCACGCGGCGCAGGTGCACCCGGCACACTGAACGCAGCACGCAGCACCCCTTGGCGCCGCATGGGAGCCTCTCCGTGCGCCTGTTCCTTTTTCTCTTGCGTGATCTGTCCCCCAACCCTCCCAACGTCTCCAAACATCCATGCCCAAACATGTCGATCTCCTTGGGGAGGACAGAAAGGTCACCCCTTACTTCCTTAGAACTCTGCCTCCTGCCTACCCTCTTGATTAAGAGCAGGTCCCCTGACTCCCAAGCCGGGGCCAAGCCCCAAGAATAGCCCCATACCATGGATATGGCCATGCCTGGGCAGCAGGAGGCAGGCAGAGGTCCCCCGCAGGCCTGCCCTCCCACACCTGCAGGAGCCCACTGAGTCTGGCAGACCTTGGTTGCCCTGGTTGGCATCAACACTTCCCCCCCCCCCAGCCATAGAGATGGGCAGGGTCACATTTGCCCCTTCTCCTCCCTGACCCCATGCCCTGCCCCGAAGCCTGTCTGCCCTGCAACCCATGAGCCCGCGTTGGCAAGCGGAGTCCCACTGTGGCCAGCGCCTCCAAGGATGAAAGACCTCTGGCTCCTCCAGAAACCAGGACTAAATATACCCCTCATCAGCTTTCTTGTGCCTAACGAGAGCCAGCTGGGCAAGACCCACCCTTCCGCCTGCAGGACAGGCCATGGACCATAAGACGATGGACAGACTGTCGGTAGGCAGCTGCCTGGGAACCATGCCCAAGGAGCGGAGCCTGGAAGTAGATGGTGAAGAAAGTCGTGTCTCTCAGCACCCCCTCCCCAACCTCCCACCACAGATGCTCCCTGAAGCAGGCTATGTGAGAGCAAGCCTGAAAAATGGGCTCAGAGCCTCAGTTTTTCCACCTGCAAAATAGGGATAAAACAACACTGACGTCATAGTGCTGTTGTACCCGGTAAATGCATTAGCGGTGCCTGGCACACAGCAGGCACCCAGTAAATGCTGGTCATTATTATGAAGGTTTGGGACACATTTCCCAGGGGGCGGCGCTGTCCTGAAGGTGCAGGGGTTGCACAATCTTTGACACGCAGAGACAGAAGAGGCTCAGGGCTAGCCAGCCACCTCAAGTAAGCAGGGCTGGGGGCACGGGGCAGAGGGATGGGCCAGTGTGAGGCAGATCAATGAGGGGCGCAGGCAGGCATGGCCCCCACAGGCCCAGCCCAAGGCCTGGCCACGTCCCGGCTCCCCTCCCCCGCCAGGACTCCGCCCCAGGCTGTGGTCTGCACTGTGGCTGCAGCTCCCACGCTGCGGCCCAGTATAGCGGCTCCAGCCCTCGGCCCCAGGACAGCCCACTCTCTGGCCCAGTCCAGAGGCCTGAAATAGGAAGGAAGAGGGGCCTAAAAATAGCCCTAATTACAGAGGGGCCCAAGGGGGTGGGGGGCGGCGGCTCCTCTCTGGCTCCTGGGCACTGCCACAGCCGGCTCAGGATCCTGCTCAGGCCCTGGGGAAGGGACCCCACCCTGGGCCTCCTGTCTCCAGCCCACAGCAGGCCTCCCAGTGGGACAGAGAGTAAGGGGGTGGGGAGGATGGGTCAGTAGGAGAGCTTAGCCCAAGTTGGTCCCCTCCACTGCCTCCAGGGCTGAAACCGCCCACCCTCTCTGCTCTCTATTCATGAGGGTCACTGAGCAGCTCCTGGCCTGAGAGTATCCACAGAGGGCATTGCCCTCGCTCAGCCTACCTTCCCTCAGTCCTAGCTCTGCCCTGCTCCCTGCCCCCAGCCCCCCAGGAAGCCTGCCTTGACCACCTTCACCAGCTCTGGCTCAACCCCCATTCACTTGGCTCCTGGGGCGGGGCTGTGTTTACCCACCTGCCTGGGGGCTCCCAGGGGGCAGAGAGGGGCCACCTTTTCTACGCTTCAGAAGAGACAGAACAGGAAGATGCACAGAGAGACCAACCGGGAGAAGAGAGCCCGTCCCACCCTGGGCAAGTGATCATTTCTCTGGGTTTCAGTCTCTCCTGTGTGACGTGCCCAGGAGGAAATGCCGTCTGGTGTCTGAACACCCTTTCGAGATGTTCCCCTGAGGAGATACCAGAGCATCCACAGGGTGCTGGGAGCTCCTGGCCCCCACCCTGGCCCTGCCCATGTGTTGCTGCTTGTTTTCCTCTATGTTTAAAGTCTCAGGAAGGCGTTGGACAGGGTGTGGGTGTTGTGAAGGGTTAAAGGTGGTTAATCATCCAGGGCTTTCGGGGAGGGCTACGCCAGCACGGAGGGACACGTGAGGCACTGGTGCCACCTGGTGGCTACAGATGGCAATGCTGGTCACTGTGCTGAGAGGGAGTAAAAACGGGGACGGGGTGTAAAAGGAAAGGAGAGAGAAAGAGAAAGGCCTGAGGGAGAGAGGAGGGGAGGAGGGGGTGGAAGAGGAGAGGAGGGGTCCCGGGCCGCCAGCAAGAGGGGAGATCTGAAGATGGGGTCCTCTCATGTGCTGCAGCGGACCCAGAAGGCTAGCACACGCCCCAAAACACTTGACGAAGCCTTTCAGAGGCTCCCAGACGCCATAGGGGCCCTTAGAACATGGCTCTGAGCTGTGAGGCCTGAAGGTCAGGAGGCTGAGATCCAACAGGTCAAACCAGGTGTTACCCCAGGGACACCCCAGCCCGCAGGCCCAGCCTTTGACTGTTGGTACCGTCAGGGATGGGGTGAAGGGGTCCCCGTGAACCCTGGCCAACTTGGCCCCACAGCCCCCAAGGACATGTGGGAAGACAAACACACTTGTGCATACACCACCCACAGCACACACCTGGCAAGCCCCGTGGTGGACACCCGTGATGCGCAGTTACGCGATGCAGATGGTTTGGGCCAGGTAGGTGGAGTGCTTGGGGCCCCCCACCTCACCCTCTTCCCTGCTTCCTTGGGGCGGGAGGCAGAGGGTGGACTTGTTTACCACTTCTGCTCCGGGCAGTGGTGATGAGCTCAGACTGGCCCATTGCCCTCCACGGGCAGGGCCAGGCCTGAGTCATGGGGGTCAAATGACTGCGGAGGCTAAATGGCTGCCATCCTGCAGCCCCTGGGAGCGGCTGGACACCCCACCCTTCCCCCCATGGTGGGCTGCCCTTCCGCAGCAGCCAGGCAAACAGGGAGTGGTGAGGCTCCCCAGGTTCAGCCACTACTGGCCCCTCCCCTGGCCAGAAGACAAGAGGGCAGATGCCCACCTCTTTGTCTCTGCCCAGCCAGGCCCACTCCCCTGACCACCCATCGAGGCGCATTCCCTGCCCTCTGGGGCATCCTAGTTCAGGCCAACACCCTCCCAGAATGCCAAGCACTTTGTCAGGCACATGCAAGGCCCCAAATGCATCTTAGAAGTAAATGAAATGTTGAGGGGGAAATGGTTACTCCTCCAGGACCTCAGTCTGCTCCGCTGTAAAAGGAGGAGGGGAATCAGAGTTCTGCAGGGCACTTCCCAGCTGACCTCTGCCCTTGGCCTACAGTACCTGTTCCTGAGCTGCAGCTGACAGGAGCTAAGAGAACCCCTGGCTCTGTTCCCCAACATGCCTATGGACCTCGGGGTTCTCTGCTGATCAGGAGACCCACACCCTGAGCCCCTAGAACAACTGGGTAACCAGCCCCTTTGACACGCAGCAATAATTCCATGTTTGTGATGTATCTTCATCTTTCAAAGACTCTGCTAGTTCTATGGGGTATTTGACTTGAAAGTCAATTCTTAATAAATTCAAATGCCCCCCCCCCCATTAGACCCCTGCATCGCCCAAAGGCCCTAATTCACAGGGGTCCGTCCAACCACGGCTGCCCCAGAGCATCTTCCCGTGGTGCAGGCAGCCTCCCACCGCTGGCTGCGTTTGGTCTGTTTAGCCTTGTCTCCCAACAGGACCCCTCGCTCCCTAGGCCAAGACTGGAGTCTTTCACTCTTTAAAAAAATAAATAAATTGATTTCAGAGAGGAAGGACGAGGGAGAGAGAGAGAGAAACATCAATGATGAGAGAGAATCATTGACCGGCTGCCTCCTGCACACCCCACACTGGGGATCGAGCCCGCCATCCAGGCATGTGCCCTGACCAGGAATCGAACCATGAGCTCCTCGTTCATGGGTTGACGCTCAACCACTGAGCCACGCCAGCTGGGCTGGAGCCCTTCATCCTTGACACCCTCTCACCTCCCAGCTCTCAACGCTACACCCCCAGGTGTGGCACAGGCCTGTGCCCACAGGCAGGTTTGGTCCGGGTCCTGTCACTACACTCATTGGTAGCAGTGGAAATGCCCATCCCCCAAGTGGGCATCACTGTCCCCATCTGAGGAAAAAGGGATTGGAAAAGACCCCTGGGAGTCCTCTGAACCAGAAACGCCTGGGTTTTACAACCTACCAACAGAAGCATTTGCTTTTGTTGCAAAACAGAGTGAGACCTGAGCTCCCTCCGCTGAACACCACCCTCTCAGCCCCAAGCTGGCACTGGCTCTTTCCCATTGCTCCTGGGCACTGCCCACTTCCTCCCGGCCACCACCTGGCTTCCCTGGTCCCTCCCCCGCTCCCCACTGCCTCCCTGCCCACTCCCCCCCCCCAGCCTCCTGCTTCAAGCCCTGACAGTGCCCAGCCCTCCCCCATCCGCTCCTCTGATCTCCAGCCCTGGCAGCCCCTCTCCCCAGCTTGGCACTGCATCTTTCAGCCCGCCTTCTGTCTGCCAAGCCCAGGCATCGCCCACTCTCCTTGCCTGGGCACTGGGGTTTGGCTTTTGCCTCCTCAAACCTTCAAGCCTCAACACTGTCCTCGCCCACCTGCCCCCCTGGGCGCCAGAGACTCACTGACTCCTGTCAGTCAGCGTGCCATCTCCCCGCCCCAGGGCCCATCTGCATTTCCGGCAGCGCTGATGGTGGGGCCACTGTCACCCCTTTGGGTCCTGAAGAGTCTCTCTCAGGGCAACGACTCCACTGACTCCTGGCGAGACCCTGGATGCGCCCTCATGGGTCCCAGAGGCCGTGGGAGTGCAGATCGCCGTGGGAAGTCCCCGGGAGGACCCCTGGCTGATAATGGGGTTCAGGGCCCTCTTGTCAGAACGCTGAGCAGGAAAACTGAAAGCAGATCCTCTGCTGTGGGCCCAAAACACTGGTGGGTGCCCTCCCACCCCAGGGCAACCAGCTTCTGCCCCAGCCCCTCGTACACTGCAGGACTTGCTGCCTCGTTTCATACTGTTGACCCTTCTCTTTCCTGAAACCCCTCTGTGTTGGGGGACATCTGTAATTCCGTCAAATATATTTTTATTTTTAAGATTTTGCTAAGAGCAGTGCCAAACTAAATAAATAGATAAAAATAAATAACGTTTCTCTTGATCATGAAAAACATAACAAAACCCTCTGTCTCAAGGTTTTTCATATTTCTCTTCTAGTCTTTTTTTTCTTCTTCAAAATGTATTAACTATCTCAGGTACATACAAACGCATAGATAATAGTACAGCAAACCCAAATCCTCACTACCCAGCTAAGAAACAGGTTATTAGAGGAAATGGAAGTGAACTGTGTGTCCTCCCCGCAGCGTTCCCCCCACAGGTAATCCCTCTCCTGAATTTATCACTTATTCCTGTGAGTATTCTATATGTTTGCTACATGTATATGCATCCATCTGTAGTATCGATCTCTTTAAAGTTTTTAATTCTCCATAGACGGAATCACACGATAGGTGTCCTGCTGCCACTTGTCCTTTTTGCTCAACATTTTTTGAGTTTTAGTCTTGATGCATGTACTCTAATTCATTCGTGTTCATGGCTGTGTAGTATTCCACCGCCCAACTGAGTTATCCGTTCTCTTGTTCATGTTGGTGGACATTTAGATTATTTCTTGTCCTGTTTTAAATGGTGAGAGCAATACATGCACATATTCTCGCTGTAAAATATTCAAACAATATGGGACATCGCATAGATAGATGATGGAGCCCTGTCTTTACCTACTGACCATCTCAGAAGTAACCACTGCCGACCACCCATGTGTTCTGCCAGTGGTAGGCCCGGCCTCTACAATACACGTGTTTGTTCATCTATGTGTGTCTCGTTATAAGCATCTCCCTCATTAATGTCTGCACGTGGTCCCCTCTCCTGAGGCACCCATCCTTCTCATTCATTGCTCCTTTTCAGTCGCTCTCACCCCACCCCCTTGTCCATCACCTGCCTCTGCAATATTGAGGCTGCTCAGATCTGCAGCTTCAACCCTTTTATTTTCAATTTCCCTGGGATAGCTTGGTCTCCCTTCACTGCCTCATCCCAGCCCACTGACCTCCTTAAAGCTCTCTCACCTTATCCCTGAGCTTCAGGCACCTCCTGGTCCCGTAGACAGCAAGACCTTCAAACTGTCGGATTGTCCAAACGGACGCCTTACCAGCTCTTCCTTGCCTCCTCAGAGCCTCCCTCTCTCCATCCCTCCAGCTCTCAGACCTGCTGACACCCTCTTCCCACCAGCCCAGGCCTGCCACGTCACCTCCAGACTATCACCCCCTAAAAGGCTCCCCACTCCCAGCCCCTCCTCATCATCACCTTGTTGAGGGGAAGAGGGTTTGGAAACCGTTGAAGGGAAAAACCCCACAGAATTCCCTCGTTCTGAAACCTCCAGTAACTCCCCCGCATCTGGTGGATAAAATCTACACACCCCAGCCTGGCACTCAAGGCCTCGTGGCTTCCCCCCCTCACCAACCCGCCCCCTCACCCCAGGTCCCAGCAGCCTACACAGGGTCTCGCTGAACTCAGTGTTCCTCTGGGAGCTCCGTCAGCTCACGGGTTGCAGACAATGGTCAGGGAGAGGGGGACAGGAGTTGACCCTGAGCCTCATGCCCAGCCCAGCCGGCCCAGCCGCCCTACCCGTGGGAGCTATCTCTGCCTGGCTGGCTCCAGAGCCCTCCTTACCCGAGAAACAAACTGTTCTGCAGACAGGGGGTCTGGAAGCTCCACTTGGTAGACCAAGGACAGTGCATTCTAATTATACTTCAATTAGCAGCTCACTCTTCTCCCACACTCCAGAAAGAAAGGCAGGTTTTCGTCATGAGCGCCTCCCGCACTAATGGATGGGGTCAGACGCCGGGTGCCTTGATTGCACACAGACCCTGGGAGAAGCAAGCGCTCCAGAGAGGAACTTCTTCACCTCCACATTTCGGGAAGGGGCGGGACTAGAGCCCACATTCCAGCAAGAGGGGCTCCCCAAACCTTCCCTGGCCCTCAGGCTTTGAGGCTCCTGAACCCTGCCTTAGAGGCCCTGCACGCTGAGCCTGGTCTAAGAGACGTGGCCGCAGGGAGCTCCTGGTCCGATGGAGAGTCCCCTTGGGAAACACTCAGCCGATGGCAACATATCAAGGAATGCCTGACATGCTTTTCCTTCATCTGGGCTTTCCTGTAAAATATGGGTGAGTGTTATCGTTTAACTAAACAGCCATAGCAATTGCCATCATCTATTAAGAGCCTACAGTGTGTGCTCTTAGGCTACAGATGCTGCCCTAAGTCCTCTACATGATCTCGACAGCTTTTAAACGTCTCGACAGCCTTTTGAAGTGAGTCTGTTCTTACCCCTATCTTCCGGATGAGGTAAGTGAAGTTCAGAAAGTCTGAGTTCACACAGATGGTAAGTGGTGGGCACAGAATTTGAACCCAGGGTCTTACTTGTGGAGAGTGGTTCCAGCCGGCTGAGTGAGACAGGCTGCCTGAGCTGCAGCAAGTAAACAGCCTGATCAGGTGCATGAAATCCATTGGAAACCCACCAGAACGTTGTAACCACGCCCTTACTTTGCCTCCGGGAATCCTCTCTGATTCCATCAGGGAGGGCAGCGTCCCACCTAGACCCAGCTTTCTTCTATTTTCTTAGCCCTTCACCACCCTCTCTCTCGGGCTCACCGAACCTGGCTGTGCTGGCGCAGCACACTGACCCTCAAGCCACTGTGTTCTGCTTTGTTTCTGTTGACTAAAATCCTTCTTGTGGACAAATACCCCCAGCTGTGCACACCCAGTCTTTCCCTATAGAGCCCCATTGCAGAAAGGATGGTGTGGGTGGGTCCCGGGGCCATATGGAGAAAGGCGATGGAGAAGGGAGACAGGGCGACTAGCTCCCGGGGCCCTTTGATGGAGGGGGAGGTGCCTCGTGACAAAGGCAAGGTCAGGGACTGTTTTGAATCATTCTCAGGACAGAGAATTTCTATCTGAAACTAGTTGGTACCTTCAGACCCTCCCAGAGATATCCCGGGCATAACGGAGAGGCCAGCAATGCCAAAAGCAAGGCCCAATCATCTGTCCCGACTGTGGCAGAGAAATCTGCCAACCATGTCTGGGCACAGGGGGAAGCAGCTCCGTGTGCTCCCTCTGCACTCTGGGTGCAGAGAGCCACCTTCCCCACGCAAGGGCTCAGTCCAGGACAAGTGTCCGAGGTGCCCCCCGCAATGCAAACGGGGATAAAGGTAGGATTCTGTGTGTCTCCCCGAGCGCCGGCCAGGCACTTCCCACCCGTGTTCACACGGTTACAACGCTTGTCTGCTGCTTTCATCTCTGTTCCCCGTAAACCCCCGTGCTGGAAAGGGCTCAGGAAACGCAGAATCACTGAATAAATGCGCGAATCGAGCCTCAGAGATGGGGGAGCGCTGCTTTTTACAGGTCTTAGTCTTAGGCGATGCAGCTGGAAGGGGCCACGCACAGGGGGCAAAGACTAGTGTGCCAATCACTCACTCGGGGCCGCTTTTATCCCACCCCAAAAGGTTCCCCACCCTTCTACCACCTCCCCCCGCCCCCCAACCCGGCGTCCTGAGGGCCCAGCGCCTCCAGCCCCTCCACCCAAGGCACCAGCGGTCGAGTTCACCACCAACTCCGAGTTGCAGGAGGGCAATCGGGCTTCGGAGCTCCCACGTGGAGGCGCTGCGAGGGGCGGAAGGGGTGAAGCCGGGGCCCTGTAGCGCCCTCTGGGTGGTGGAACCCAGACGGTCGGCCGGACAGCGGCCCCCTCCCCTCCAGGGTCCCCACCCAGCAGCCACGACCCGTCCCAGGCGCCCCGCCCTCCTGCGTCCCCCGGCGGCTCCCCGACTTTCTACGTCCTGCCCCGCCGCCCCTGTCGCTCGCGTTGGCGTTTCTCCAGGTGAAACCACGGGGCGGAGGGACGGGGTAGGCGGGAGGCGGAGCGGTTCGAATCCGAGCTCGGCCGCTGCGTGGTTGGCGGCCGCATCCCAGGCGCGCGCCCCCCGCGCCGGCCGGGAGAACCGGCAGTGGGCGCCCGGGAAACGCCCGCTTCCTGCCGCCTCCCGCCCTCGCTGCTCGCGTCCCCGCTGCTCTGCCCTCTCCCCCGCTTTTAGAAAAGATCTGTCCTCCTGCGCCCCTTCCCCTCCGGCTCCGCAAGCTTCGCCAAACCGCAGCCTGGAGCGGCCCAGGCGCCCACCCAGCGCCCGGGGCGCCCCCGCCTGGAAGGACCTCGGCCGCCCCGGGCCCAGCCTGCCCGGGGCCTCATCACCCCTCCCGCGCCCGCCAGCAGCCGGCTAAGGGTCACCTCCCTCCCTGGCTGCGGGGCCCCGAGCCTCCCCGCCGGGGCTGCGTAGACGGAGCGAGGCGGGGGCGCCGGCCAGGGCCATGCCCGGGTGGCCGAGGGCACCGGGCGGGGCGGCGGGCTCCAGCGCCAAGGCTGCGAGCGCCAGCCCGACCGCAGCCCCGGGCAGTGCTGTAAATAGCCGCGGTTTCCATCCTGGGCCTCGCGTCCCTCCCGGCCTTCCGGATCTTTGGGATTTTCTCTCCCTTCTTCCCGCCTTCCTTTCCTCTGCCCCAAGGCCCCTGCCACCTCCCCGCTGTGCACCCACCACATCCTGTCCCCACGCGGGATGGGTCCTGCGCTGGCGGGGCCAGGAAACCGGCTCTGAGGCCCAGGGTTCCAGAGGTCAAATAATCACAAACATGAAGTGAGGATTAATTTAGCACATACTCAGTGCCCTGCGCGCAGTTCTTCAAGGGTGAGAATGCGTGAAATCTTGACCACCACCCACTTGAAGGGTGCCCCCGATTTGCAAAAGGGGAAAGGCTCAGAGATGCTCCTTGGGTGTACAGCTCGCGGGTTTGGACATGCGACCACCTCCCCCAGCAGAGACTAAGGCTGTCACTCTGCCCTGTGTTGCTTGCTCTTTGGGGCAGAGCCTCTGTGGGAGGTGGGAAGCCGCCCACTGGGGCCTCTAGTCTGCCACCAATTCCCAGTGTAACCTAGAGCCAGCCCCACCTGCCTCCGTGTCCACCTCTGTAAAACAAAGGTGATGAAAGGTCAGACTCTCCAAGTGGAATGTGAGGTAGTGAGCGCACTCACTACCTTGGGGAAGTTCCATGGGAGGCTGAGTGACTGTCACCTGGAATGTGGAGACAGACCCACAGACCAGGCCTGGCTGTGTCAGAACAGGGCCAGGCCGGGGAATCTGCATTTTAGCAAATGCAGCATCAGGTTTGGGATCCACCCACGGAATTCCTGGGAGGGAGGAAGGAGGTGTGTGGTTATCCTCCCTCAGACCTCCACACTCGCCCTCATTCATCGCTGCCCTCACCGGCCTGAGCTCAGAAACACTGCATGTTTCTTAAGGAAGGACCTACTGTGTGCCAGGCGCACATGTATGAGAGCCCACTCTGAGAGAGCTCTTGGCATGATCACCTCCCCATCTGGCAGACCGCTGGCCTTCTGGGGAAAATGGAGCAAAGCACCTTCTCCCAGGGGCCTGGAGGCTGGCACCAGGCTGTGCAGCTCCGCGAGCCGAGCAGGGACTGGTTTTGCCTCCGGCACCTACCTCTGCTCAGGACGCAACCTGAGCGTGAAGGAGAGCTGCGAGGGATGTACAAATCAGAGATCCTTGGGAAAGCCCAGGAAAAGGGCCAAATAATTCCTGCAGGAGTGAGGCAGAGAGGCAGAAAAACCCTGCTGAGGAGGTGGCCATGAAGCTGGACCTTTAACGATGGGTGTGAGCTCACCGGGTGGAAAGGGAGGTCCAGGCAGAGGCAACAGCCAAGGCCAAAAGCATGGGGGTGAGAACTCAACCTGTCCCCGGGCCGGGAGTGGCTGTGGGGCAAACCGGAGGGAACAGCTGCCAAGCAGAGGCTCCCTCCCGGGGCCTGTGAGACGCTGTAGGACAGAGAAGGCGGCCGAGTGCCTCACCCAGTGTCAATAATTACAGCCGTAATCATAGTTAACCGGTATTAA
>PVJC01019488.1:0-16401 GCA_004026665.1 Murina feae
GCAGCACAATTTACCATAGCTAAAATTTGGAAACAGCCTAAGTGCCCATCAGCAGATGAATGGATTAGAAAACTGTGGTACATCTACACAATGGAATACTATGCTGCTGTAAAAAGGAAAGAGTTCTTAGCATTTGCAGGCGTATGGATGGAGCTGGAGAACATAATGCTAAGTGAAATAAGCCAGTCAATGAAAGAAAAATACCACATGTCCTCACTCATCTATGGATAATAATAACCATTATAAACTGGTGAATAAAAATGGATACAGAGGCAGAGCAGCATCAAACAGACTGTCTAATTACAGCAACAATTACAGGAACATTGGGGGGGGGGTAACAGATTATCCAAGGGACTTTGGTGCATGCATTTAAGCATAAATAACGGACACAAAACACTGAGGGGTAGGGGAGGCGGGTGGAAGGGCAGGGGAAAAAAGAGATATATGTACCAATCTTTGTAAAACTTTATGTAATTAAAAAAAATAATTTGAAATGTGAATCTTTATTGGTGATCATTGTTACATTATTTATAACAATAAATTGGAAGCACACCAAGGGTCTAACAATTGAGGCTTCTAAAACTGTGTTATAGTGCATCCAACAAAGGAATAAATTATTGAGCATGAAGGCACAGGCATTTTTATTAATGAGAAAAGGTATTTCTATTCACATGTGAATCATATTACAAAATGGTGTTTAAAATTAGTCATGCCCCGCCATCTGTGTGGCTCAGTGGTTGAGCATTGACTTATGAACCACGAATTCATGGTTCAATTTCATGTCAGGGCACTTGCCCAGATTAGGGTGTTGGCCCTAGTAGTGGGTATGCAGCTGATCAATGATTCTCTCATCATTGATGTTTCTATCTCTCTTTCCCTCTCCCTTCTTCTTTGAAATTAATAAAACTATAAAAATAAATACAATGAATAAATGTAGCTATTGTTTATTATTCATGTTATATATATACTAGGAGCCCAGTGAACAATAATTTGTGCACTCGGGGTGGGGGTCCCTCATCTCAGCCTGTGCCCTCTCACAGTCTGGGACTCCTCGGGGGATGTCCACCTGCTGGCATGCCTGGCCAGCCTGGGTGAGGGGCTCATGGCTGTTTGCAGGCTGGCCAAGCCCCGCCCCCACCCCGACTACCCCCCCGCCTGCATCACACTCGCCTCCATGGCTGCCGGCCTCCATCTTGGCTGAGTTAATTTGCAGACAGCCACTCTGATTGGTTGGTGGGCATGGCTTGGCTGGTGGGCGTGGCTTAGGCATCTTGGAGAGATGGTTAATTTCAATATTACTCTTTTATTAGAGTAGATATTTAAGTGCATATTATTTTACATTTATGTACATTGAAAAGGCTGTATGTAGAATAAACTTAATGAGAGTTATATTTATTTTAAATTTATGTTTTTCTTGTATTTATTCAATAAACCTACCTTATTAAGTTAAATAAAAATGATGTCTCATGGGGAGATACTTAGAATAACTTAAAAAATGTATTATTGGGTATCCAGCCCAAATCTAATATTCAATAAGGTTTTTCACATGAAAGAGATAAAACAATAAAAATATTTTTTAAATGTTTTCTTTCTCATTTCTCTGATTCAACCTGCTTTGGCATATATTTATTTTATTGCAAATGAGAAGTAATTTATTTCAGATCCCTTCATATTATTTTCATTTTTTATTATAAAGAGAAGATAAGCTGATTTGTTCATTATTTTTAAAAGTCTAATGCTCAGAAGACTTAAGTGTACCCCGTTTAAGTCACTCTCTATGTGATATTGTCATTATTTATGAATGTGTATTTCTTCTTCTGGGTTGTAAATTTCATGAGGGCTGTGCTCTGAGTAACTTATCTAATGTATTTCCCACAGTGTTGAAACTAAGTGTGTGTTTGTACATAATAGATTCTTAATATATTTGAGACAATAAATTAACTTTTTCTTTTCCTACATTTTTTTAAATGGTGTCTGAAATGGGTTACTTTTTGGATGTCCCTGCTCTTTGCATTCCAGCAGCCTCGTTTCTCTGCTAGAGCCACTGAGGGAACACATTTCAGTGGCTAAGATATACAGTCCAGGGGTGCACCCCAATGTGGCCACATGTGGATTTCCATGGCGTGAAGCCCATTCCATACTGGACTGCCACACCGGTTTTTGTTTGCTTTACTAAAGGTGAGCTGTACTCCTCTTTCTTTATTACCTGGCCCTGGATTACCTGTCCCTTAGAGAAACGTGAGTGTGGCCTTCCCATTGTTAGGGAGGCTCCAGGTCCACTCAGCACCCCTCGTGAGCTCAGTGGTGCTTGTGCTCATGCACCAGTTTCCAGCCCTGGTCCAGTAGTTGTGGTGGCTCTTTCTGAAGGCCTTCCCAGTATGCGCCATGATGTTCCTGACTCGCCAGTTCCCGATTTGCAGTGACACAATCATCTCCTCTAATTCCTATAATACTCACCGATTGTTTGACCTTTATTTTCTTGGCGTGTATGGGCATTTGCCACATCCCACAGCGCTGTGGTTCTCTGGTGCAGTTTCTGGGTGTCTGTTTATGCTGTGTGTGTTCTCTAAGCCTGCATGCTTGTGCCACCCACTATATAGTTTCCAGTTCCAAGGTCTTCATTCCTTTCATCTATTTTATTTTTTCAACCAAGCTATTGCTGTAAGTGGAAATTGGTGATACATTTTGAAAGTTAATTTTTTAAAATTATACTAATTTTTCCAAAGGATGGACACTGGTAGAAATCAGTAAACCAGGAAGCAAGATTCAAAAATAGTGTTCACAAAATATCCTCACTCACAGAGAGAGGGGCCAGGCCAGCTTTACATACATCTGTAAGTGGCCATGAACTAACACTTGTTGAGTTCGTATTACAATTTTTCAATAAATTATCTCATTTAATTTTCTTAACCACTCTTTAAGAAAATTTCTTTTGTTTTCCTCATTTTAAAGTTCAGGAACATAAGTCAGAAATGTTACATTCTTGCCCAAAAGATGCTCTCATATTTCTACCTGAGTTCTTAGGAAAAGAAATGTAAGAAACTCTCTAACTCTGTCATTTGTCTCCTGACCACCTCGTCTGATGCGGATTGGGGGAGCCTAAGAGCCCACACAGTGCTTCCAGTCTGTAGACGCACCTCCTATAAGGCACGCACAGCAGAGGCTGGCCCTCAGGCTCATGCCTTGCCACCCGGACCCCCTGTCTCCTGGGCCTCACAAGAAAAGATTTACTGGTGGGTCCTGACAGTGAGGGCTCAATTAAGGTTCCCCTCTCTGCTCTGTCCTCTTTAGATGTAGGAAGAAGGTCCTGACTAGCCTGTCCACCAACATTTGTCTGGGAAATGGTTTCATACATTTAGTTCCTCTAGATTTGAGAAGAGAAAAGCAGGACACCTTCCATAGACTCCTGAACCTAAGCATTGAGAGTGTGGGCAAAGCTGTGTCCAGGGTGGTCACAGTGTGGCAATCATGCTCAGACCAGAGAGAAATTGCATGTGTGTTTTAATTTCCATTTGGTGATTGTACTTGACTTACAGTGTCTATGCAAATAAAGTTTACTAGAGGCCCAGTGCATGAAATTCATGCATAGGTGCAGTCCCTAGGCCTGGCTGGTGATTGAAACATGAGTGTCTGTCATAGAAGGGCAGGTCCCAGCTGACCTCTGGACTCTGGGTAGCACCTGGGCTCCCAGAACTCCCATGTCCTCCTCCCCCTGGGTCATAACGCCTGAGTCCCCACATGGAGAGGTGGTGAGCACAGCCGGACACTGTGGGCCAGGGTGCAGCGTGGGCCTCTGGGCCGCCCAGTGGAGCTGCATGGAAGCTAGGCTGACAGTGCTCTCTCCCAGTTGGTCTTGCAGACCAGCTTCTGCGTGAACCCATGGGGAGCCCAACAGGCCCCTGAGGTCTTGGTGGCTGCAGCATGGCTCACCCAGAAGAGGCTGTGCAGGTGCAAGGTGGACTCCTCGCAGGTGCCTGGCACCTGAACATGAGCCCTGGCTTTTTGGGGAGGATAGCAGGGGTAGTGACAGCGAGCTCAAAGGACACCCTGCATTCTCACTACACATCTGTCCCCATCACCCCAGCTCACAGGTTCTGGCGAGAGGTCACAGCTCATTGCCTGGACACCATGGGAGGTTGGTCTCCACCACCCTGGTTCCTGGCCGCTAATTGCCATCTGCAGGGAGATCGGCAGGGTGATCAAGCCCCCACAAGCACCTGCCTTGGCCTGGTGCCGTCCACTCATCTGCTCCACCATCCCTCCGTGGTCCCGCTCTCCCCAGGGCCCATCATGGCTGGCTGCACCTCCACTGCCACCTGCTGCCAGCACCGTGTCCCTGACGCCTGCCATGTTCTGCGCTGCCCCCTGGTGGTCAGCGCATGTCATGGCAAGCAGTCGAACTCCCAGTGGACCTCCAGGTTGTACAATTTGCATATTAAGCTTTTATTATATAAGATTTCAAAAGAAACTGGAAATAAGGAATGAGTGGTAGAATTGTGCACCAAATGCTCTGCCTCACACAGTACTTTACACAGTAACTTCACTTGGCTAGCCCCTCCTTGTGCTGGGAAGGAGGCAGAGGTGTTGCCTACTGGATTCATGAGGGGAGAAACATTACAGAACCTCATGAAATCCTTTTTAACTTGAAATAACCTGAGGAAAATTTTCAGGGAGGTCAAAACCTTCCTCTTTTTTCTTCTTAGGACACTGGAGCACAGCTAGAGTTATGTCCAGAACACCCATCTGCCACCCCAGCCCTACTTGATGCCCTCCCAGGCACATGGCCTTTGTGCCCACCCTATCCCTACGTTTCCATGCAGTATGTGTCTTCCCAGACTGCATAGCACAAGTAGCTCCTGTGGTCTCTACTCACTCTCCTCAGATCACTGTCCCTCTGTCCAATGGCTCTCACTCCTGCATTTGTTTACACTACTTTGCATTTCATGTTGGGGCAGAAACCAACACTGAGCTTTTTTTCAGTGGAGGTGCAAGCTCATCAGAGTACACTGGGAGTGAACTGTCCCTAATGCTGTGCCAGCGTGTCTCCCCCAGGGACACCTAGAGAGTTCTTTGGATTCTGCTTGCTCATTTGCCTCTGTCTCCACCATCCTATCTAGTAAAGAAGGAATATGCTAATTGACCCTTACACCATCACAAAGATGATGGTGCCCACAGTCAATAAGGGGGATATGCTAATTGATCTTAACACCATCGCAAAGATGGTGGTGCCCACAGCCAATAATAAGGAAATATACAAATTGACTGCCCAGTCCTCAAAGATGTTGACACCCACAGGCACAAGATGGCAGCACCCACTCGACTCAGCCCCGCTGGGGCAGCAGCCATGTGGCAAGGCTGGGACCACCCAGCTGGCCTTGCCACGTGCCTGCCTCTGGAGTCCCCCAGTCCCCTCAGCCTCCCAGCCACCCAGGGCTGGCCCAAGATACAGGCAAGCCTCAGATGGCAGCTGCCCAGCCGCCCAGGGCTGCTGCCGGCAGTGGTAGCAGCAGAAGTGTGATGGGGCATCACCTTTCCCTGATTGCCAGGTCACCTCCCACCCCTGAGGGCTCCTGGACTGTAAGAGGGGCAGGCTGGGCTGAGGGACCCTTCTCCAGTGCATGAATTTCATGCACTGAACCTCTAGTTAGGTTATAAGTTCCTTAACTACCCCTCCCTTTATTTAATCAACATGTTTCATTGAAAGATTCCCTATGTACTAGAGAGAAACAGTAGGCCTCAAGGTAAAGTGAAACAAAACAAGACAGAGGCTAAGAGGCAGTTGCAGTCACTGATCTCAGGTGGCTCGCAGTATAATGGAAACTGTACATGTAAACAGGCACAGTATGGTGACTGCTCCAAGGGTCAGCAGATGCCTGTGTTTCCTGGAAGAGATGTCCTCCATTTAGCTGAGCGGGGAGGAGATCCAGACCAGAGCAGGGTGCGCTAAATACCTGAAAGATTTGCAGTCACCTCAGAGAAGGAGTGAGGCAGGTCCTCCTGCAGTGCAGAGGGAGTTGGGCTACAGCCTTCCACAGGCAAGCAGCAAGCTCAGGACTTGCTGGGCACAGGTGTGAGGGTAATGCTGCTGTGCACTGCAGAGGCCTGGAAGCAGCCCCTCAGTGTGCTCTAGTCCCTGACCCAGGCGTGGGGCCTCCACTTGCCCCTCCACCTGCCTCAATCTCTATGCTCATTTTCTAATGAATCACAAATCAAGGACAAAGTAGGAATTCCAAGACTATCTCCAGATGTTATAGACATATGTATATTAATGCTATCAAAATCATCAGGAAGAAAGGGACATTACTGTTTAAGTCTCAGTATCCCTGTGTGCTTGTGCTTGTGTGTGTGTATGTGTGTGTGTGTGTGTTTACTTAATTATCTTAAATAGGAGCATATTTTAGAATTGCTGTGAATTCTACAGAGTAAATGAGCTACAGAAGAGACTCAAGCTGTGTACCAGAAATTGCAACTTTATTACATAACTAGGGGCCCAGTACACAAAAATTTGTGCACTCGTGGGAGTCCTTCAGCCCGGCCTGCCCCCTCTCATAGTCCGGGACCCCTCAGTGGATGTCTTACTGATGGCCACAGTCTGGCAGCGGAGACTCAGAGCAGGTGCCGTGTGTGTGTGTGTGTGTGTGTGTGTGTGTGTGTTTGTATGTGTCCACTGGGGTCCTATCCCCAGCTGCACTGTGGAGCTCAGAGCAGGTACCCTGTGTGTGTATGTGTGTGTGTGTATGTGTCCCTGCCTGGGGCCTGCTCCAAGCTGCATAGGAGGCTCGGAGCAGGCACCCCATGTGTGTGTGAGTGTTCGTGTGTGTGTCTGTCTGCTGGGGGCATGCTGCCAGCCACACTGTGGAGGCTTGGAGCAGGCACCCCTCTGTGTTGATCTCTCAGGCTCCTGGCCTCACCCATGTGTTGTTCTCTCCCTTGAGCTGTTGCCAGAGCTGGGTGCTGCCTGCTGGCCACACTTGCCTGATCCTGGATCACCACGGTGACCAAGGAGCAGGCCCTGATGCTTGCTGCCCAGTAGCTGTGAATGCCTGCTCACAATCTGATCACGGTGGCAACTGGGAGCAAGGCCCTGCTACTTAGCCCTACTGCCTGTCACTGCTCTCGCTTGCCTGCTGGCAACACGGATCTGGGTGGTGGGAGCAAGGCCCTGCTGCCTGTCCCTTCCTGCATGTGCCTGCTCAAACCTGATCACTGCTGCTGCCTGTCCCTGCCTGCACATGCTTATGACATGGATCACAATGATGGCGGGGAGCAAGGTCCTGCTGCCTGGCCCTGCTGGGGCCTGCCTTCTGCTGGTACTTTCCTGCTGGATGGCAGCTGCTCATGGGTTGTGAAGGTGATGCCAGCAGCGCCCTGCCTCACTGCTATGGACGCTGCCATCTTTGTCCTGTAGTGATGGTTAATTTTATTAGATAGGGGATATATATATATATATATATATATATATATATATATATATATACACACATTAGGGGCCCAGTGCACAAAAATTTGTGCACTCGGGGGGGGGGCGGGGCGTCCCTTAGCCCAGCCTGTGCCTCTCGCAGTCTGGGACCCCTCGGGGGATGTCCACCTCCTGGCGTGCCTGGCCAGGCTGGGTGAGGGGCTGATGGCAGTTTTTGTTTGTTTGTTTATTTGTTGTTTAGGCATCGAGTTTTATATTTTAAGTGATCAAATCTATAAATGAAAACAGGTTTACTAAAGCACGTCTGAAAGACAGTGTAGGAGATGAGGTACAGAACCACAGCGTGAGGCCCCCTCCTCTGCCATCCGAGCTCCACAGCGAGACCAGGGTGTGAGACCAGGGCGCATGGGTGGGACTCGTGTCTACGCTCCAATCCAAGGCCCACACTCTGGTTTTTGTTTTCCTCTTAATGGATTTTAAAGAGCTAAACCCAGGAGTTGGGTGAGTCTGACCTATGCAGATGGCACGTCCAGCCAGCCAGGGTCAAGGCTCAGCCGTCCCTCGGTCTCGACCACCTCTGTGTCTGGCGCGCAGCTCATCCTGTGCTATGCTTCTCAGCACATACTTGACAAAGGCTGCAAACCCAACTATAACAAATAAGTTCACCAGGGCACCGCCCAGGAGTCCGTGGTGCCAGTTGGCCTGCTGGAAGCCTGGTGAGGTGGGGCCCGGCCCCCGGCACATTCCTGTGGAGGAGCTGCAGCCTGTGCTGGCTGTGTTGTGTGTCCCCGTCGGGAATCACATCTGGTAAGGGCAGTGCCTGGGGTCTGCTGCTGAGCTCATCCTGTGCATTTTGCTTCTGTTTAATCTCCTCCACAACTTCAGGAAACAACTCACAGAAGACTTTGTCTTTTAAATTAAACACTAAACTCTGTGTAGCCAGTTGTCTTTTTGTGAAGGCTGACGTGTCAATGCTGCCCAGGGTGGGGCCCCTCTCCACCATGAAGCTCAGGAGCCCTGTCAGGATGGTGGAGACAGACCAGGCTGGGTTCCAGGTGTCCAGGTAGAAGTCCGTGATAGAAAGACACCTGCCCTGCCCACCCAACCACTCTGTGGCTGCCGGCCTCCATCTTGGCTGGGTTAATTTGCATACAGCTGCTCTGATTGGCTGGTTAGCATGGCTTAGGCGTCCCAGAGAGATGATTAATTTCCATATTACTCTTTTATTAGAGTGGAAGTTATTAATACCAGCCCTTGTTTTTTGATTATTTGGGGGATTTTGGGGGGGAACATTTTACTACAGGTATTGTAGTTTGTGTTAAAAGCTCTGGGAAGGGCAGGTGTACAGGCTGATTAAATATAAGAAAAATAAATTATATATATATATATATATATGTATATATATTAGGGGAGGGGCCCAGTGTACAAAAATTTGTGCCCTTGGGAGGTCCCTCAGCCCGGCCTGTGCCCTCTTGCAGTCTGGGACCCCTCAGGGGATGTCCACCTGCTGGCATGCCTGGGTACCTTGGGTGAGGGGCTGGCGGCTGTTTGCAGGCTGGACAAGCCCCCCAATGGGCACCCTCACCCCATGGGGGTGTGCCCAGCCTGTGGGAGGGACTGAGGGCTGTTTTTAGGCTGCCCACAGTTCCTTCAGGGTTTGGGTCCCTACTGGGGTGCTTGGTCAGCCTGGGTGAGAGGTTGAGGGCTGTTTTCAGGCTGCCCATGGCTCCCATTGACCCAACGTCCCAGTGAGGCTCGCCGAATCAGGTTCCTGGGGTTTCTTTATCTTCTATAATTGAAACATTGTTGCCTTGAGTGGAGGCCATAGCTGGCCTAGACAGGCAGTTTCCTCCATCACTGGTGAGACGGAAGCCTCCTGTTTGCTCTAGCTCCATGGCTGCCAGCCACCACCTTGGCTGGGTTAATTTGCATACAGCCACTCTGATTGGCTGGTGGATGTGGATTGGCTGATGGGTGTGGCTTAGGTGTAATGGACTGAGGGTCAATTTGCATATCACTCTTTTATTAGATTAGATATATATACTGGAGACCAGATGCATGAAATTCATGTAAGAGGCTCATTCCTTCCAGCCCCCGCCTGCCTGAATCTGGCCCTCGCAGCCCCAGCTTCATCAAGAAGGTAGTCCAGAAGGTTGTCAGGATGGTTGGTGTACTGTTTGGTCCAATTATCATATTAGTTCTTTATTATATGGGGGGGGGGAGAGAGGGAGAGAGGGAAAAACTAGGTTTACACTTGTGAGTATGCAAACAGTTATTTTTGTATTATTATTTGTTCTTGCATTATATATTTTTCCGTAAGAACAACAAAGTAGCCCTAGCTGCCTTGGCTCAGTGGATAGAGCATCAGCCCATGGACTGAAGGGTCCCAGGTTTGATTCTGGACAAGGGTAGTTACTTTTGGTTCAGTTGCAGGTTCAAGATCTGGCCCTGGATGGGTGTGTGTGGGAGGCAACCAATGGATGTGTCTCACTCACATCTATGTTTCTCTCTGTGTGTCTCTTCCCTTACCTTCCTCTCTCTAAACTCAATGAAAAAAAAATATCCTCAGATGAGGATTAACAACAACAAAAGAACAGCTGTAAACCTACGTTTCCCTTCCCATGTATAGTCCCTGGCATTGTAGCTCTGAGCTATGTACTTCATTAGATTGCTATTATTCATCTTTTCCTAACATTGTAATGGCTCTCTGGAAAAAAATATTGGAAATGGTGTGAACTTTGGGAAGATGGTGGGGGAAACAGAGTTCTGTGGCGACTGGAAAGACTGGGGTTTGTAGTTAGCATTTGCTGCGTCATTCTGGGCCAGTCACATAGCCCTTCATAAGAGAGGATTCGTCACACTCATGGAGTTTCCTAAGATTAACTGGGTCATGCAGACAAAGTTAAGGAAATTGTAATTATTTCAATGGATGCAGCTGTTGCCATTTTGTTGTTTTATCCATTCCTCTCAATGAGCAGAGAGAACACTGAGTTCTATGGAAGGTCACATCGTAGCAAGTGAGAGAACTGCAGCTAGCTCCCGAGACCCCAGACCAAATTCTCTTCCTGCAAAGCCACATGAATTGTTTGGTTCACTCTGAAAATATCAGAGTCCCTTGCATGTTCCCATTATGTCTTCTTAGACCCCCTCCAGCTCCTCATACCCACCAGGGGGACCAGCATTCCAACTAAATGCCAAAGGAGTCCCTCCCCAGGGGCATGGCTTGCTGTGTCCAGGACGGGCGCTGCCTCTGTAGGGAACTACTGTTAGTTCCCAGCACTGACTAAGATCTCCCTGGTAACCATCGGGCGCTCTGGCTTTAGCATTGCCTTTTCTCTCTGCATTTTCAAAATTCCTTCCAGTCTTGTAATAATAGGACTATCGGCCACTTCAGCAACACTTTAAAGCAAATATTCTTAAACTTTTTTTCAAGCAGCTGCTCTACTTGGAAGTTCTTTTCATCTTTTCAGGAATACTTTGATATTTTCATAGACTCAAATTAGAGTAAGTCAAGAAAAAAGACACCATTTATGGTAGGTTCTGTTGTAAAAAGGAAGCATTCCAATGAAAGGGAAAACAGAATGACCCCTGCCAACTTCTCACACGTGGATCTAGTTCAATAACGGTGACTGCTGCTCTTCCCCTGGCCCCCCTCCAGGACAGGTGAGACCAGAATTCCTAATGACCTCCCCGGAAAAAGTGAAAAGGGCAAGTGCTGGCACCTGACAGTCACTATTGATTAAGAAAATATCATACCGAGTGTTATTTAAGTAAGTCTAAGTTAGTGAGGCACATTTTGTATTCAGGGCATAGATTCAAATACAATGTTTGTTCAAATGCTAGTGCAGCTTATTTGTGTGATGCTGGGAAAGTCACTTATCCCTTAGAGTTTCTCAGTTTCTTTTTTGGCAAAATAGAAATAAACAGATCTGCTTTTTGGGTTGCCATGAGGATTAAATTGGATAAAATGCCTTCTATTGTGTCTTTTACAGAGGAGTCTTTATAAGATGCTGCTTTTAAAGGATTTTCTATAAGACAACTTTATTTCGTATCTTATGAGGGACATTTTATTGCTGAAATAGAGTGGCTCATAGCTCTTCCCTCACAGGTAGGGTTCCTTAGCACTTATAGCTTAGCTAACATGATCTAATCCCACTGTCCAGCTGCATAACAGATACAGAACAATAGCAATATTTCACTCATACAGCATTTATTTAAGTTAAAATAACTCAAAATATATTAAAACAATAAGATTTCATATTTGATGCAGGTTTTCATCCTGTGTGAGAGCCATCTTGTGTCTGTTGATCCTTCATCTTAAGCATTTTGCTTTACAGAAAAGTGTAGCAGCTGGATGGGAGCATCTGACATTCCAAACTCCCTGTCACAAAAGGGAGGCAGGGAGGGGTGGGAGGCCAGGCATGGGGAATAATGATAGACTGAGAGAGGAGAACTCCCAGAAATCCAGCTTGTGCAGAGAAATTGGCCTACTTGCCTTTAGATATCCCTCCAGAAGGAGCTCCTGTGGACACTAAGTTGGAGTCCTAGTGGAAGCCTGGTGCTTCATTTCCAGACCAGACAGGAGAGCACAGACACAGGAAGCAGAGTGTGAACCATGCTGGGCCTGAGCATACAGGTTGGGAGAAATAGGGCCAAACTGATGCAGAAAGTCTCTAGCCTAAGCCCAGAGTGACTACAGTGGTACAGGGTAGGAGCGCAAGGTCAGGAAACATGCCTGTAATGGAATTCAGAATATCAGAGCATCAGAGAAGCAAGACAGTCAAGAGAGAGTTAAGTGAGCACGTGACCACAGGCCGGGGTGGGGTCGGTGAGTCAGTAAGTCTGTACGTAGACGTTTTCTTCAAATACTTCATCCTAGGCCACATGATGTCAACGTGCATGTTGGATGGTTTCCATTCCTAGCCAGGGTCCGCCAGTGTCTTAGTCATGCCAGGGAGATCGGATAAGTTCAGATCCGAAAGGCCACACTACAGAGGTGGCTACTGTAAACCTTCCTTTCTCACTAAATAATATCAGAGGCTGTTCTATCCATCAAGAAAACGAACTAGAAAGGTTGCTATGTGTTAGAAAAGTTGTTGATTAGGAATAATGGCTGTTAGAAATGTGCTTCCATGAGAGCATTTTTAGTATTCAATACATGTGGATTAGGTAAGGTACTTTCAAAATGTGCCCTGCTATTTCAGGATTAGAACTTTAAACCCTAATGTCTAAGTTACTGTATATCTTTCGGGATAAACATGGAAGATTTGATTCATAAAGGGGCTTGTGTCTTACTGTTGGTTTGGTCACAGGATTCCAAAACATGATTCCCTGAAATACACAATTAGAATATTGTAACATTTGCTTTCAAAGAAACTTCCATGCAAGATATATTTTTTCATATTTTTCCATGTTTTTTTCCAAGGTTCTCCCCAATTTTTCCAACTCAAAATTAAGAAATCAATATTTTAAACATTGTGCTGGATTTCCTCTTAAGATAGTCTTCTTTTTTGGCATCTTAAGGAGTTGTTCTCCCTGTTTTCTCCACTGTCTGATCATACACTCAGTGGGAGGAGGTCTAAATTGACTCTCTGCAGCTCTATTTTCATGCTCTTTTGCAGAGCTGATGACATTCAGTTTGAATTTTGTAGAGTAAGACAATCATTTACTGCTATTTATCTTTTTATTTTTGACATCTTTGTGGACTCAGAGCACTCTGGTTCCTGTTGCATCTGTGCATGCTCCACCTCCAATTATGGCGACAGCTGATGTCAGTAACAATAAGGCTCGTGATTGGAGGAAGCCTGTTTGACAAAGTTTGGGCAGTTACACACCCGAGGCTCCTTCCTCGGCTGATTTCCATGTAAAAGATTCCCCTTGATTTTCAGTCTAATGATTTTAGAAAAAAAATAGTGTCTTATACATGGAAAAAGACAGTATTTATTTATTTATTTGTTAAAATATATTTTTATTGATTTCAGAGAGGAAGGGAGAGGGAGAAAGAGATAGAAACATCAGTGATGAGGGAGAATTATTGATCAACTACCACATGCACGCCTCCTACTGGAGATTGAGCCCACAGCTTGGGCATGTGCCCTTGACTGGAATCAAACTCGGGACCCTTCAGTCCACCAGCTGATGCTCTATCCACTGAGCCAACCAACTAGGGCCATCTATACAAGACATTTTTAGAGCAAAAAAACAGAACAGTGAGATTTAATTTTCACAGTTCCTGGTTGATGTTTGTGTATATTGAATAATTTGATCTGGGGCTTGATTTTTTAAATTTCCTATTAGCTAGGTTATAAGGGAGTGCAAATTCTCACTTCAATTATTGGGCCGTACTTGCGAGATCTTCAGAAAGAACCCAGTTACTGTCTGGCTCCTCTGCTCAGAAACTGTGCAGATAGATAAGAACAAGAGTGCCCTGAGGGTTAAAAAGATAAAACGACAAAGCATCATGGTTCAGTAAAAGCACTTGCATTCTGGTGGGGCCAGCTCAGTGCTTGTTTGGTACAAAACAAGCTTGGTTTGTACAAAAGCACTCAAATTAGCCATGTGAGTTAGTTTTCACGCTGAGTCTCCCTTCTTGACATGTATGAGGAAGCATTAGACATCTTCAGCTGAAATCGCATACTATGCCGAACGCAGTGTGTCCTTGGAGCCCGTGGTTACAGCTGCAACCCCAGGCTCCTTGTGCACGTTGTGTATCCATTTAAGCCTAATCATCCCACCTTTGCAATGTGGGCAATGACATCAATGTCAAAGAGACTTGTTTTAACACTGAGTTAAATGAGAATGTGACAACACATGCCGCATAAATAGAGCTCAGTAATGTCTACCCACCCCTCCTTCTTTCCTTTAGGTTCAAGTAGTTTATGTTCTAATGTTTCAAGAGAAATTAGTGGGTGGAATGTCTCCATCACTAGTGGGAGTGGGGTTCTTGCGATATCCTGAGAAAAGAAACTTTCTAAGACCCATATGGGAGAATGAGTGGAATTATATTTCTCAGTTTTCAAAGTCAACGTGTCCCTTAAACCAGTTCTGGCAAAGGTGCAAGTGGGGTCCAGCAGAGCCAGAAGCAAAGCCAGTGCCCAGAGCTCCCATTCCATGGTAGGACAGGTCTGATGTAGCATCAGGGTGATTGCAGTCCAGTTGTGAGGGTCCCACCTGCTGAGAGCCACGTGGGCGAGGGCAGGGAGTGTGCCCCTGCAGCAGGAGTCCCAAAGAGTGAGAGGGCCAGCAGCCCAAGAGAGAGAACTCCCTTTGCTCAGGAGTTTAGATATCACATATTCCCATGCTTCCTATTCTGGCCAGTGACCTGCTCCCAGGTATGACTGATAGGGACGTACCTTCCCAGGTCACCAGATCTCACTGGGCAGCGTCTAAACTGTCTTTGTCCAATCCCTTCCCCCACCACTTTGCAGGGACCAGACCTGGAGAATGTTAGCTACAGCTCCCTGGCAAAGCTGTATAAATGTCATGCCTGTATTAGCTAATCTCCCCTTTGCTCCTTTCTTATTAAATAATAGATTATTATAACAGTATCATTATGAATTAAGAGAAAATGAAGACTACTTGTGTTATAGGCAAAGTGATATAGGAAACAACAGTGTTGTTTTCTCAGTATTGGTCTTGAGATGATAAATGATGACAGAAAATTCTCTTACTTTTGACGTGATACGGAATTAGGGGATATTTGTTAGAGGAAGACCATTTTTGTGGGAAGACCCACAAAAAATAATACAACACATAACGCACCAAAACTAAGAAAGCTCCATGACTGATGGTCAGGACTCTGAGCCCAATCGTAGATGCCTCAAGGTGATGGACTTGAATTTGGACTGTGAAGTGCAGCACCCAGACAGCACGAGCATGTAAACCACCCCCCATCCCTCCAGTACCTCTGTCCCCACACCCCCCCAGGAGGGGGCACCTTTCTCTTTGTGTTCTCTGTCTCTCTCTTCTTCTCTCTCCTCTCTCTATTTATATATTTACATATGTATACAAATAGGTTCTATACATATATGTGTGTATATATATAGTATATAATCAGTAGAATTTAAAATTATGGTATTACTAGGGGCCCAGTGCATGAAATTCGTGCATGGGGGGCGGGGGGAGGGGGGGCGGGGGTGGTCCCTCAGCCCAAACTGCACCCTCTCCAATATGGAGTTCTTGGGGACTCTCACAATCCAGGACCTCTGGTTCTTAACCGCTAACCTGCCTGCCTACCTGATCCCCCTAACTGCCCTCCCCTGCTGGCCTGGTTAACTTTCTTTTTTAATCTTATCCCCTTCATACACAATTGTATTTGACTTCCTTATTGGCTTCTTCCTCTCACACAAGTTTTCTCCTTTATGTAACACTTTTCCTACTGACTCATCATTTATAAACTTTTCTTTCCTCCTTATTTCCTACTTCTGTTCCATCATCATTCTTCCCATTTTTCTACTACCCTCCTTCCCTTTCCACATTCCTTCTTTCCTTGATCTTTACCCCTGCACACCCTCCCCTTTTTCTTCCTTCCCACCTTAATTTTTTTCTTCACTTCCTCCCTCTGACCTGCTTTGTTCCCTCCCCCATTCCTTCTTTCTTCCCATTCTCCTTTTAAGCTCTACCAGCTCCCCCTTTATAACTTTTCTTCTCTCTCTCTTTTTCTCTCATCCTACCTTTGCCATACATTCTTCTCTGCTTACTGCCACTATTTTAATACCTATCTATCTACCTGCCTAATTATCCACTATCATTTATCTTTTATCTTTTCTGACTTCTTTTAAAATCTTTCCCCAGTACACAACTATACTTAGTTTTCATTATAGGCCCTACAGTTCACTCATACATCCTCTTTTTTTAACTCTGCTGTGCACTGACTCTTATAAAGTTCTTCCCTCCATCCTGTTCCACCCCTCCCCCACCTGGTTCCTTTCCCCCAAACTCTTCCTGGCTGCTGCTCCCTCCACCCTTCCCCCTGCCCCCTG
>PVJC01019488.1:16501-30314 GCA_004026665.1 Murina feae
CCCCCCCCCCCGGCTCCCGAGGCAGAGGTCTTCCTTCTGCCCTGCTAGACCCTGGTGTGCGGCTTCTCCGGGGCTGCAGCCTCCGCCATCTTGGCTGAGCTAATTTGTATACAGCCACTCTGATTGGCTGGTGGGTGTGGCTTAGGCATCCCAAAGAAACTGTCAATTTTAATATTATGCTTTTATTAGATTAGATAATTTCAGTCATCAATTTTTTCTATCCTATTTAAGTCTTGAATTAATAACTTTTAATGTTTCCTATCTGACATTTAATTTACAGAAGAATTTACTTGTGTTTAAAGCCTAAGCAATATTTAAAACAGAAGGACAACCTTAGACAGCTAAAGGAAGTGCAGTCCTTGCAGAGAATTGCTCACTGCTGACACTTGATAGCAGGAGGCAGACATGGAGGGAGGCAAAGGGTGGAGGTAGCAGGAGGGCAATAGTCTGAGGATTGGAATGGGGAGCTGTTTGTCTTGGGAAAAGGCCTCCTTATGTGTCACATCCAGTGGGTCAGTGTGGCACACAATAACCTATGTTACAAGCTCTCCATGTTGAGAGCTCATGATTTCTGTTCCTGCTTTTATTTCTCTCTTCCAAGAAGCCGGATGAAGACAGAGGTCACTGGGCACACACCTGTGTTAGGAAGCTTCTGCTGTAAGTTCCTGCACATGCTTCACCCTCTCTTCCCCTGGGCATCACCATTGCTTCCCATATTCTGCCTTTCAGGGAGACCTGAATCCTGCCTCGGGTGTGGGTAAGCACCTTCTTCAGCCTTGTACCTCATTTTGACTCCAGTCTCACTATATTTAGCAAATAATCTTCAAGCATGGCAGTTAGAGTTGGAAACATATTCATGCTGTGGTGAAAAGAGCTTTGGCTTTGATTTTTGTATGATTGTTTTGTGTATCTTAGCAAGTTTCATATGAAGAGAAGTGAAACAGAAATGGTGTTATTCAGCCCTCTTTAGCTAGAAATCCCATTCCTGTGATAATTTGGGGGCTCATATTTAATACAATCAAGTAAATGTCTCTTAAAAGCTACTTCTTAGCAAACCTTTTATTACCTTTTATATTTTGGTTGGACTTTATTTTATTTCAGTATTACTTATAAAAGAAAACAGCTGTATATTAGATATCAACAGGCAAAAAATCTAAAGGCCCATGGTAAAAAATATTTTTATTTAACAACTAATGTTTGAAGACCTGCAAGCTTGTAAGGGAGAGTTCCAATTAAAGAAATGTTGAAGGAAGGTAAAGATGGAAACGAGGAATGTTTGCATGTGCTTCGTGTCTGACCTGTGCTATTCTGGAGGACATTAACACCCCCACCACTGAGCACCCTCCTCCAGGCTCACTCTCTGCAGCTTCTGCCCGGAACTCTCCGACCCTCTGTCTTGGGTATCTGTTTGGCTCTGCATGTTAGAACCAAAGCGAGGTGCAGAGACAGTAAAACCTTTTGAACTGAGCGATGTTAGGCGATGATTTTCACAGGAACCCTTAAAAGAGGATGCATCCAATCACTATAATTCCAATTTTTTTAATATTAGTGCTTTTGACTAGTTACAGTTCTGTTTACCTGTTCTTACAGGAGCTGCATGATTTCCCCCAAAAGAGCAGCATGAGGCTGGAATTTTTAGTTTATCAAAGAAAATCGCATGCATTTTTCTAAGGCAAATTGCAGACCAAACACATTTGTAGATGAATAGAAAAGTGTGTGAAAGGGAACACTCTACTGTGTTTGCCTACTTGTAACTTCAACCCAAATTATCTTTTGAAACACTATTTGAAAATCTAAAGAATTTCAAAATGCACCATTAATGGTTATGTTGAAAATAGAACCCAGCTTCCTCTGCTCCAAACCCAGAGCTTCCTTAGTCACCAAGTTACCTTCTGCCCAGGCCTCCTCTGAAGTTTCCTAAAGAATGCTCGAGCTTTCGTTGATGAAGTTCATAGGCCCACAGCACCCCACCATCTGCACTGACTTCCTCATCACTGAGATGCATCTCCTGTGCAAAGAACATTGGGGGGCCTAGGTTTATGGCACATTCTGTCCCTAGGAAGTGTGGCTTATTTTAACCCTTGTCACTTGTCACATGTATAGGAACAAACCCTTTTGTTTTAAAAAGGGTAAATAAAAATACCCTAATGGATTGAGGCAGAGAGGATTAGAGGGATGCTTTTGAAATTCTCAGCAAGCCAAGGGCAAATTTGGATCTAGAATTCAGCTATCAGCATGGTTTTCAGCTGGAAAATGCTGCTATACATGTAACTTCTGTTTCCTTTATAATATTTATTTAAAGGCATCACTCCCTATGTGATGGTTTCTCAGCATTTACTCTCCATTTTTATTCTCCGTTTGTTCTCTCCTTTTTTTGTGTCTCTGGAGGCTGATTACCCAGGAAGACACCGCCTGAGGTCCCTCCCTCTTTGGCTTCAGCTCCATGGAGCTGATGGGAAGGTGGGGAAGAGGTAAGAGGGTGGGAATAGCCAGACAGACAGACACAGGTGCTGACCTCTCCCACCCCCACTCCCCACCCCTCCCTGTGCCCATCAGGGCTACAGCATTGGCGTTACTGGACCAAACCAGGCCCAATTACAGAGTATTTGGCAGCAAAAGGCCAACCTTGAGAAAATGTATGTGAAAGAATGAACTTTATCGAGAGCCCTCAGACAAAGCACTCTCCCTGCAGGTGGAAGCCGCCAGTTCATCAAAGCAATCTGCCTACAAGCAAAGAATTTATTCATCTTTTTTAAAAAAATATTTTTATTGATTTCAGAGAGGAAGGGAGAGGGAGAGAGAGATAGAAACATCCATGATGAGAGATAGTCATGGATCTGCTGTCTCCTGCAAGTGCCCCCACGAGGGATGGAGCCCACAACCTGGGCATGTGCCCTTGACCAGAATCGAACCTGGGACTAGGCTAATGCTCTATTCACTGAGCCAAACTGGCCAGGGCATCCATTCATCTTTATTCAGGGAAATTCTGTATAAACATCCAGAGAGCTTCTTCATCGCAGGTACAATTAGACATTCCTGTGCAGGCACAGCTAGAAACATGCCTTTAATGCATTGCATGTTCACAAATGGAGATCTCCACCCCTGGGAACAACTTAATATTATAAGGAGGGTATCAGGAGAAAAGCTTATGCAGAGGTCAATAGAGGGTCCTCCAAGCCGCTGGGCCAGCCCCTGACGGTTGAGCCAGATGAGTCCCTGGTCCTCAAAGTCATCCTGGGCTTGTCCCTGAAAAGACAGGTCTGCCATTCGTCAACATCAGGGGAGGCATTGGCACGAAAGGAGTTTAACCAATTACCTCTCTGCCCTTCTGTTAAACTCCTAACAGATTGCTCCATGTGGTTACACACACCTATGACATCTAGGGTGACCTAAGTGGGCTGACAGGTTGATCTAAGGAAATTTATGAATTTTAAATAAAAGTTGGTCTAGGTTAGGCTACCTGCAAGGCTCTATGTATACCTTAGGTGGCACTTGGACTACAGCAGTGCAAGTGGCCCTGCTCGCAACCGCCCTTTACCAAGCTCCTTAACACCATGTACTCCCTTTGCTCTATCAGTTCTAGAGGAGCAGATGGCTTCCCACTGTAGCTGGTTTTCGGGTGTTTACATACACATTTTGGTTCCCTAACGCTGCAAATACCTTGCTAAAAAGTCACCTCATTAAGAAGTTTCTTTGAAAAATCCCAACTGAGAATGCCCTGAGTTTAATGCCAAGGTCCTGACATGTCATGGATACTTTCCTAACTAATAAAAGAGTAATATGCAAATTAGGCATCAGTTTGCCACAAAGATGGCCACTCCTATAGCCACAAGATGGCAGAGCCCAGTCCAGCTCAGCACTGCCACTGAAGTGGTCAGGCCTGTTATCCAGGCAGGTGGTGGGGGAGGCAGGGGACCTGAGGGGCAGAACAGGAGATCAGAGGGGGCTGGGGGACCCCGGCACAGGCCAGAGGCCTCAGGCATGGACAAGGGTGGAGCCGGTGATCAGATGGGGCAGGGATAGAGCCGGTGATCGAAGGGCTATGAGGGGGCCCTACCCAGGCATAAGGCCTGGGCCAGAGGCCTCAAGGCATAGACAGGGGCAAGGATGGAGATCATAGGGGCCTGGGCTCTGCAGAGCCAATTATCAGAGGAGCAGGGGTGGAGCCTGTGATCTCAGGGGTCTGGGAGGTCTCCTGCCCAGGCCTGCAGTCTTGGCTAGAGGCTACCAGTGGGGCAAGGGCAGAGCCGGTGATCACAGAGGCCTGGGATCTGTGAAGCCAGCGATAAGAGGGGCTTGGGGTCTTCTGCCCAAGCAAAAGAATAATATGCAAATTAACCCTCACTCCATCACAAAGATGGTGGCAGCCAGTGAGCTGTAGTGAGGCAGGAGGCTTGTGCTGCCCCGGCGATGGAGGAAGCCAAGATTCCCACTTGCCCTGCTGGCCCTGAGGTCCACTCAAGGCAACAAAGTTTCAATTACAGAAGGTAAATAAACCCAACATACCTGCTTCCAGGGTGCGGCTTTGAGCGGGACCAAGGCAACAGAGTTTCAATTATAGAAGTTAAATAAATCCAATACCTGCTTCCAGCCTGCGGCCATGGCCAGCCTGATAACAGCCCTCAGCCCCTCACCCAGGCTGTCCAGGCACCCCAGTGTAGACCCCCACCTTGAAAGGGCTGTGGCCAGGCTGAAAAAAGCTCTCAGCTCTTCACCCAAAATGGCCACACTCCCATGGGGTGAGGGTCCCCCCTGGGGCATTTGACCAGCCTGCAAACAGCCATTAGCCCCTCACCCAGGCTGGCCAGGCACCCCAGCAGGACATCCTACAAGGCAAACCAGCCAACTCCCACCTGTGCACCAGGCATCTGTCCTATATAATAAAAGGTTAATATGCAAATTGACCCTAACAGCAGAACAACTGGGAATGACTGGTCACTATGACACACACTAACCACCGGGGGGCATATGCTCAATGCAGGAGCTGCCCCCTGGTGGTTAGTGTGCTCCCACAGGGTGAGCTCTGCTCAGCCACAAGCCAGGCTGATGGCTGCCAATACAGTGGTGGTGGTGGGAGCCTCTCCCGCCTCCTCAGCAGCACTAAGGATGTCTGACTGCAGTTTAGGCCTGCTCCCTGCAGGCAAGTGGACATCGCCGAGGGCTCCTGGCTGCCAGAGTGTTGTCTGACTGCCAGCTTAGGCCCGTTCCTCCAGGGAGCAGGCCTAAGCCAGCAGTTGGACATCCTTAGAGGGGTCCCAGACTGGGAGAGAGCATAGGTCGGGCTGAGAGACCTCCCTCTCCCCTAAGTGCACAAATTTTTGTGCACTGGGCCTCTAGTGTATTTCATATTTTATTTCCATCTAGAATTACAGTGTATATCTTGTAAAGATATGCAAAGTCTCTGTCACTAAAAGGCAGCTATGTACAGGGACGCTCTGACTTAAAACCTGTTACCAAGATAATTTCTGGGGTGAGCAAATCCTTGCTGCACTGGCCCGATGAATCTGCATATGCACACACGTTCTTCCTTAGCATGAGCTGTGCACCATGCCATCTCGCCCTCTCCCTGCTGTTCCTGTGTCCTGCTCAGGTCTCTCCAAAGCGAGTCATCATATTCCTGTTGGACCTCTCCACTCAGGGTGGTGTTTCAGGAAGCACCACTGGCAATGCAGAGTGCACACTGTGACTTCATACTGTGAGAGGGGAGTTCTGGTATCTGAAGGAGACAAGCCTTTAATTTTGGTTTTGGGGCACATTTGGCATTTATTAGTTGAAATATGTGTAACAAATTTTGAGAACTCTGAAAATGGATCATATTATAAAGTAGACCTTTAACTTCCTCATTGTATGCCATATCCTCCTGCTCTTCCCCTCTACTTTACTAAATTATTCCAATCTATTCAGAAAATAGCCAGCTTGCTCCAAGATTACTGTAAAGTCCATACAAAATATAGTTCTCTCTCTCTCTCTCTCTCTCTCTCTCTCTCTCTCTCTCTCTCTCTCTCCATTTGATATGTTTTATCTCATGTCATTTCCCCCAATTCTCCTGGTGCATTATGTCAGAGTTTCAATTTGCTGCTTACTTGAAGGGACTCTTCTTTGCCACTCAAACTGTATCCCATAGAAAACATGAGATGGAAGAAATATTTACAGGAAAAGAGCAGTTTGAATCTACTAATAGGAAACAATCAACTGCAATTATTTGTTGGAGTTTTTAAAATATAAGTTGCTAGGCAGAGTGACAGTAAAGATAAACTTGTGAATAAGAGCATGTAAATAATGCAATATAACCACAACTATAGAGAAACCAGGGGCCCAGTGCACAAAAAATTTGTGCACTCAGGGCGGCGGGGGGGGGGGCATTCCTCAGTCTGGCCTGTGCCTTTTTGCAGTCTGGGACACCTCGGGGGAGGGGTATGTCCACCTGCTGGCATGCCTGGCCAGCCTGGGTAAGGGGCTGAGGGCCATTTTCAGGATGCCCACAGTCCCTTCAGGGTTCTTGCACTGGGGGGTGGTTGGGCTGGTGAGTGCAGGCATGGACGTTTCCCACTGGAGGGCCCATGATTGCACATGCCTGGAGGGCCCTCACAGCTGAGAGGACACACCTGGCACAGAGCTGGGTGGCAAGCCAGGGATGGACGCTGGTGCAGGATCCCTCGGTGGGGCCCTGCTGCTGAGCGAACACACCCGGGGTGGAGCTGGGCAACAGAATGGCTTTGGATGCTCTGCACTGTGCAGCAGATGCTTCCACACACCCTGTGGAGGCCCCTGGGGGGAGGATGAAGGTAGCGGACCCCGGTTGGGTGCTCCTGGATGCCCTGAGGAGGCCCCCAGGCCAGACATCCCCCCACTGAGCTGACACACAGGTGTGCCAGCCTCGGAGGTTCCCAGTGCAGAGCTGCCCTGCCAGCCTCTATCTTGGCTGGGTTAATTTGCATACCGCTGCTCTGATTGGCTGGTAGGCGTGGCTTGGCTGGTGGGCATGGCTTGGTTGTCTTGGGTGATGGTCAATTTGCATATTACTCTTTTATTATATTAGATTGTCCTTGAAGTAATTGCCTATACTTACATCTTTTGCCAACTATCAATTTTTCACTCGTTCAACAAATATTTCTCCAGCTCCTATATGTATGCACAAAATTTTTGAGGCAATATTAAATATAAAATATATTCCCTACCCTTAAAAAATCTTAAAATTGATTTTGAAAAAACACACACTAATTTTAAATGAAGTGCAAAGCTAGTGGCATCCCAATCAGTGAGGAGCAGTGCAATGTGGCTATTCCCCAGAGACAGAAACTGAGGGTTCCAGTCTGAGCCACCAATCAATGAGAAATATCATTGACAGGAACAATGACAACTAAGAGCAGGATGCCTGTGCACTCTCCCAGGTACTGAGCCCTTCCTCAAAAAGCATGTGATAAACATGGGTTACTTGGATAATGGAGTGTGTGTGTGCGTGTGTGTGTGTGTGTGTGTGTGAGATAGAATATGCTAGTACTTTCCTCTAGGAAGATAGACCTCCTCTGTTAGTATAGAAGGGAGAGATGGAGGGGATAGTGGAAAAGTGGGAAAGCTGATTTGTTAGCCAATATCCAGGACTCATCCCCTGGATTTGATGAATTAGGGAGGGGCCAATGGTGCAGGTGAAATAGTGTGCAGCCAGTCAAGTCTGATTCTAGTTTATTTGTCAGTTGTTGAATAGGCATACAAGCAGGCTGAAGTACTAGCAGGTTGGAGAATTACCTAGAAAAAGTTTTATATAAAAGACCTACCATGGATTAAAAAAGTAAAAGATTGTCTAGGTCCTTCCTTACTTATTGATCAACCATATAATGGAACACAGCCAGGGTTTTCCTTAAGCTAGATTTTGCCTTAATATCTGACCCAGTAAGAGACGTGGCGTTTGTCCCACTTGTGTGACATTCTAGTTCCTCAAGGGCTTATGAGGGTTAGGGTGAGGGAGAGGGTGAGGGGAGGAGAGACTTGCTCCCTCCTTTCCTTCCTTAGTGTTGTTTCCCGTCTCTTTGTGCTTACTCATGCACCCCTGTGGCCAACGCTGGCCATGGCCTTCCCCTGGGACAACCGCCAATGCAGGGTCTAGGGAACTCCCAAGTCTCTCCATTGGACACACTTTTCCATTCTCAGTGGGATGAGGTGTGTACATACGTCCCAGCGAATTCCTCCTAATTTTTGTTCTTAGGAGCCCCGTGACTTGACAATGATGTGACATTTCCATGTTGAAGCATTTCTAGATCCATTATGGGAAATTTGTTTGTAGGGTTAAAAAAAAAACCACAATTATCCTTTTCAGCAGCTTAAATAATTTTATCAAAGGAAATGTATATCAGCTTCTGTAAACATTATGTATCTCTTGTCTCTCCACGCATGCCTGTGCAGGCACACACACACACAGGTATTATGTTCACAGAGCAGGCACTGCATGTTGGAACTGATAAGCATTACATGCATTTTACATAGACAGTTGGTGCAAAAGGGAGACATTTATGGAAACTATTTTCTCACATAAAAATTCAGATAAAATCTCATTTTAGTTGCTCACACTCCAATTTACTATTTTCTCTCTGCGCTTACTTAGAGAGCATTGTCCTCCATAGCCCATCCCAAGGGGCTGTCCTCTCTTTCCTTACTCAGAAATGGTCACTCTCCTGCCCCTCCTAATCTCGCCCCAGGAGATGAGCCCAAAAACTGCCGGTCACACCCTCAGTCAAAAGGGTGTGACCAGCCCTTTTCTGGTGTGGCTCAGTTGGTTGTGTCCATGTACCGAAAGGTTGATGGTTCAGTGTTTCTCTCTCAAATTCATGTTTCTCTCCCTCTCCCTTCCTCTCTCTCTAAAATAAATAAAAACACATTTTTTAAAAAACCTCACCAGGAAAAAATCAACCCCTGTGCCAGCAAGTAGGAAAGAAAGGGAGAAACAGAAAGAAAACCACTGTGTTCATATTCCTATTAGTCTGACATGCACCCTGTGTATGGCAGTATTTAACTTCCATTATCTGGAACAGTTACTTCAATCAAACTTCTCCTTTATTTAAAACTAGAGGCCCAGTGCAGGAGATGCATGCACAGGTAGGGTCCCCAGTGGCTGCCAGCTGCCAGCTGCCAGCCAGGGCCTCCCTTCCCCCGGCTGCCTGACACCACTGCCTCTCCTCACACCTGCCTTAGCCTGGCACTGCTGCTCACCTGCTCCACCATCCCGCTGTGGTCCTGCTCTCACTGGGGCCCATGTGGGCTGCCCGCTGCCAGCACTGCTTCGCCGATGCCTGCCATATTCCATTCCACACCCTGGTGGTCAGTGCAGGTCCAACTCCTGTTTGGTTGAACTCCTGCCTGTGGGAACAATTTGCATATTAGCCTTTTATTAAACAAATAAGCCCCAAATGCTCATATTTATGCCTGGAACATTTTTAGCAATAAGTACTAGTAGTCAATGACAGCAATTATATTTAATTGTTCATTATGACATGCTGCAGCATTTTATTAAGAACAGATTACTCTAGATTGAATAAATGAGTAGCAAAGACGCTGCCAAGAGCCCTGAAAACACCAGTGGTGGAAGGAGTGAGCTACATCATTTCTCATGAAAATGCGGGAGAAGCCAGCACAGAGCAGGAGTCTGTCAGAGCTTCGAGTTGTCCATTTCTGCCTGAAATTTCAAAAATCAGGTGTGTTATTGACTATATCTTGTGAGGAAGAAAAGATCAGATATCTTGGCAGGATGTCATTTAGATATTTTAATATATTTCCTACAGTTACATTTGAGGGAAAAAATGTATTATGGTTGATCCTTATATAAATTTTACTTTCATTTCAATATTTTTATTATTGCATCAAGGAAGATAATTAAATAACACATTTTCATCAGTTACCATAGAACTGTTGTAATATGATTGTGATTACCAGAATGAATGCCTTAGGATAAAATTATAGAATCTCCCTTACATCCACATACAATTTTAGAAACATTACTTTGTTTTAATCCTATATGGAATTTTTCTGAATATTCTGGAGAACAAACTTCTCTGACCATCTTTAAGTCATTGAAATGTCATAATGTAACTATGTTTTTCTTTTAAATGATGAAGATTAAAAGTGTGTGTTGTCATGTCACTGAACCCAGATACATGGGGATCACTCTGGAGCCGTAAAAAGGCTTGGTACCAAATCATGATTTGGAGATCATGCTGTGGTATGGAGCTAAATACTAATCCTATCCTATCCCATCTAATAAAAGAGTAATATGCAAATTAGGCATCACTCTGTGACAAAGATGACCGCCTCCATATCCACAAGATGGTGGCAGCCATAGCCACAAGGTGGAGGCGCCCAGTCAGGCTCAGCCCCACCAATGAAGTGGTCAGGCCTGTTAGCCAGAAGGTGGTGGAGGAGGTAGGGTGCCTGAGGGGAGGAACAGGCGATTAGAGGGGGCTGGGGGTCCCCTGTGCAGGCCAGAGGGCTTCGCCAGAGGTCTCAAGCATGGGCAAGGGCAGAACTGGTGATCAGAGGGGTATGAGGGTGCCCTACCCAGGCATAAGTCCCGGGCCAGAGGCCTCAGGCCTAGGCAGGGGCAAGGCCAGAGATCACAGGAAACTGGGCTCCACAGAGCCAGCAATCAGAGGGACAGGGACAGAGCCTGTGATCACAGGGGTCTGGTCACTGGTGGAGCCAGCAAAGCAGGGGTCTGGAGGACCCCTGGCCAGGCCAGCAGCCTTGGCCAGAAGCTGCCAGTGGGGCAAGGGCAGAGCTGGTGATGGCAGGGAGCAGGATCAGAGCTGGTGATCACAGAGGCCTGGGCCCTGTCCCTGCCCTGGCCTGCATCCTCAGGCAGAGGTTACAGGCCTGGGAAGGGGTGGAGCTGGGAATGAAGGGGCAGGGGTGGAGCCAGTGATCGGAGTGAACTACAGAGGAAACACCTTTTCTTACTGATCATTGGCTAAGCTCCCTGTATGCCACTAATAATAGTCTTAGTAACTTGGGTAATAAGAATCCCTAAAGGCGATCTAGGATTTTTTCACCACACTCCTGGAGGAAAAAAAAATGAAGGTCCACTGCTGGAGGGCTAAGAAATGTCATATCCTGCCCTAGCCAGTTTGGCTCAGTGAATAATGCCTCAGTCTGTTGACTACAGGGTCTAGGTTCAATTCTGACCAAGGGCATGTACCTAGGTTGCAGGGTCCTCCCTGGCCAGGGCCCATGTCAGGGTATATGCAGGAGGCAACCAATCAAAGTGTTCCTCTCACCTTGTTGTTTCTCTCTGTTGTTCCCTTCTCTTCCACATTCTCTAAAAAATCAATGGAAACATATCCTCCGGTGAGAATAAAAAAAAAAGAAAGAAAGAAATGTCATATCCTATGAAAGACACATCTTGCAAATGCCTAAATAAAGTTGTCATTTTTTTCATGGTGAAGGGACTGGAGTCTGTGTTGATGAAAACACCTTGGTGGCTGCAGTGACTGGCAGTGACTGTGGCAGCAGGGTGATGGGTTTAGTGACTTCCCCTGATTAGCCTGATCACCTCCCACAAAGGGAGGCCTGACTGTGGCTTAGGCCCGCTCCCCAAGGGGATCAGGGAGTGGCCTAAGCCGTCAGTAGGACACTCCCTAAGGGCTCCACATATGTGAGAGGGGGCAGGTTTGGTTGAGGAACACCCCCCTCAGTGCACAAATTTTGTGCACCGGGCCCCTAGTGGCAAAATAATTATATAGAACTGTTAATATTATAAAGGTGGGTCTTAATATTGAGCATGTGTTATCAATCAAAAATCTACTCCTTTTGGAAATCATGTTATGTTTTCTCCAAATATTAAAAATATGTCAATAGATGACTATTCCCTACAGAATGGTCTATTCAATAATAGTACCCTCACATAATTTGCAATCATTTTGTAAGTTATTTTATTTTCAGAGATTTACAGTTTTATAAATGTTTATTTATACATCCCTGTATGTCTCTATGTACAGTAAAAGTAAGGAATGAACATTTTAAGACTAAGATATTTCCAAATTATCCTTTAAAAGGATTGTGATCCAATAGTTACCTTTCTATTGATTGCATTAAAGATAGTATTTATTTTATTATTTCACAGATTATAGGAAATATATCTGATTATTTTTTATTATAAATATGTCTTCATATGTTTATTGAACATTTGTGGTTTTTGTGAATGTCTTAGCTTTCTGAACTTTAATTAGAGTTTTGCGCTAATCATGTTGAAAACATTTCTCAGTTGGTCAGTTTCCATATAAAAATTCAATATAATTATTACAGAGATAAAAATTATCTGTGGCACTAGAATGACAATGCAGACAAAGAAAGAATAGAGGTGGTGCAATTTTAAGGTCATTCATTGGGTGGAAGCTGAGTGGAAACTTGTCTTTACATACAGTGCATGGGCTTTGTGAAAGCCATTCCTTCTGGTTTAATTATGTCTACATGTCTAGGTTATCAAAAAGTTCAACACAAGACAAGTAGGTATTGATCTATGGCAATAATTTTATTTTATTTACCATGGATTGCAAAAATGGTTACTTGAAAGTAAAATGATGAAAGTTGATTTCTTCCCACTTTGCTTTGAATTTAGATGGTGATTTTGTTTTCACATATATATTTATAATGTCTGTAATCTTGCATACTGAACAACTGAAGTGGTTAGCCAAACATCTACTCTATAAAAGCGAAATAGTAAAATTGACCATTTCTTCGGGACGCCCAACAGCCAATCAGAGCAATGGTATGCAAATTAGCCCAGTCAAGATGGCGGAAGCCCACCCAAACACTGGGTCCAATGGAGCAATGGCGCCTGTGCGTTTGCCGGCACAGCCGGGGCTGGGAATGGAGCGATGCTGCCAGCGAACGCACAGGGGGAGGCCTGGCCTCCCCCTGTGCGTTTGCCGGCTGTGGGTTCCGGGAAGTGGCGGCTGGCTGCAGGCCGGGCGGAAGCCAGGCTCCTGGCCCTGTAGCCGGGGCTGGCAAAGGAGCGATGGCGCTGGTGAACGCCAGGTCCGCCTGTGCGTTTGCCGGCAGTGGGTTCAGGGCAGTGGTGGCTGGCTGCATGGCGGGGCGGAAGCCAGGCCCCCAGCCATGCAGCCGGGCTTGGGAATGGAGCTATTGCGGGCCCACGGGACCTTGGAGGCTCATCGGCAGCTGCTTGCCCGCCTGGATCCAACCTTGTGACCTGCTCTGGGTGTGCGGGAGCTTCTGTGGCCCATGGCGGAGCCTACTATGCAGGTTGGCCACAGATGTTCCCTTTGTTGTATGTGTTTTTCCCATTGACCCCTTCCACCTCATATCCAACCCCCCCAGGCCTTTCCTCCTCTATGTCTATGTCCATAGGTTATCTCTTAACATTTCTGTTTTCTTTCCAATCTCTAAATTTTATTTTCTAAGTTGTGTACTATGATAGTCTTATCTAATTTTCTCTTAGCACAATCTTTTTTTCCCTTTGTAGTTCCATTATTCCAAAACACCCACCTAGCAAAACCATACCATTGATTACTGGGTAATGCTATCATTTAATTTCTTTCTTTTTATGCTCAGGTTACTGAAAGCTACTGAGAATGGTCAGAATGCAGTTCAGGCAATCCAACTTTCAGTGGTGGGAGCCCACCAGGTATTTGCGATGGTGGGCCACCCAGTTGGAAACGTCCACACCTGCACTCACCAGCCATCCCACCCCCCAGTGCACGAACCCTGAGGGGGCTGTGGCCAGCCTGAAAACAGCCCTCAGCCCCTCACCCAGGCTGGCCATGCATGCCAGCAGGTGGACATCCCCCCCGAGGGGTCCCATACTGTG
>PVJC01019489.1:0-30162 GCA_004026665.1 Murina feae
GCCTCAGATGCGGCTGGGGGCAGGTCCCCAGTGGTCACACACACACACTCATACACACACAAGGTGCCTGGCAGACTGGGGCCATCATAGGACATCCACTGAGGGGTCCCAGACTGTCAGAGGGCACAGGCCGGGCTGAAGGACTCCCTCCACCCCGAGTGCACAAATTTTTGTGCACCGGGCCCCTAGTATTAGATAATCCTATATAATAAAAGAGTAATATGCAAATTGACCAAACAGCAGAATAACTGGTCTCTATGATGCACACTGACCATGAGGGGGCAGATGCTCAATGCCCCCTGGTGGTCACTGCACTCCACGGGGAAGCACCACTCAGCCAGAAGCTGGACTCATGGGTGGTGAGCCCAGTGGCGGTGTTGGGAGCCTCTCTCGCCTCCGCTGCAGGTGGGAGGTAAGGAGTGAGGGGTTCGGAACTGCAAGAGCCCCGGACTGCGAGAGGGATGTCTGCCCTAGGGGATCAGGCCTAAGCTAGCAGGCAGACATTCCCCAAGGGGTCCCAGACTGAGAGAGGGTGCAGGTTGGGCTGAGGGGACCCCCTCCTCCCCCCGCACCCCCAGTACACGAATCTCATGCACTGGGCTTCTAGTAAAAGCATAATATGCTAATTAGACTGGACATCCTTCTTTCTGGACAAAGCCACAGTGGGTGGGGGCTGCAGCAGAGGCCCCTGGCTGCGGTGGCAGCAGTAGACGAAGGTCTGGGGCCAAGGCCCTTGCACACATTTCGTGCATTGGGCCTCTAGCATGCATATGCATGCACATATATATAGTATGACTTTAAAAACCACATACACCATCATTTATAGCTCCAAATGAGAATTGGCCTTTCTGAGGTCATCTAAAGAGAGAATTTTTTTTTTTCACAGATACAAGTAAAAAAATTTCGAAATTCTTCTCTGGGTAGTGTTTTCATGACCTCTGGGCATTATTTTAAATATTATCATTATCAGCAAATGTTACCATTTGACATTGACAGTGGATTGTATTTCTAAAAATAGCTAAAAATTAGTTGGAACCAAACTTCTGTAATAAGTAAGTCAAACTCTAGGTAGGACCATAAAGTAATAAGTTAATGCTATTTTTTTAGGATGATTTTTGTTACATGCGCTGATATGTGTAACCATCATCACAGGTAACTTCACCCTTCTTCCCTCCCACCCTACCTGGGGTCACTAAGCTGAAGTGTAACACTCCTTTGACTATAAGAGTAAAGACTCAATTAATCAACCACATTAGTTTAAGGTGATTCTTTGTTTTGTTTTTTGTTAATCCTCACCCGAGGATATTTCTCCCATTGATTTTTTTTTTTTTAAGTGACAGAGAGGGAGAGAAACATCGATGTAAGAGAGACATATCCAGGTGAGAGGGCTGGGGATTGAGCCTATAACTGAGGTACGTGCCCTTGACTGAAATTGAACCCGGGATCCTTCAGTCCAAGGACTGATGTTCTAACCACTGAGAAAACCATCTAGGGCTATTTGTTGTTCTACATAAGGTGACCAGACATCCCGCTTTTGGTGGGACAGTCCCGATTTTTAACAGTTTGTTCGCATCCCGCGGCGTTTAAAAAAAGTCCTGATTATTCTTTGTAATATTTTAAGTAATAGTAAGAAAAAAAGAAAAAAGAAAAAAAAGAACCCCCCAGTCAATGGTGTACTGCTTTAAATCTGGTCACCTTATTCTACACTTAGTGTTCACAAAAAATATTTACACATGTATTGGACACCCATAGATCAGATTCTGCTTTGTATACAATAGGGACTTACTAAGTAACTTAAGTATAGTGGCTATAGAATTTCCTTGAGAGATGAGGTTAGAGGCAGCAAGTTGGAAGGAGAGGTACCCTGAAGCCCTGTGTGCACAGCACACAGCTATGAGTGACACAATGCGATTCATCTATAACAAGAATAGGGGAAGCTGGTGGAGATGTTAGGGACCCTAAAGCTTCTCCTTTTCTCCAGTGGCTTGGCATTTCCACTGAGAATCTGAGGAACTGTAACCTGAGCATAAAACATGCTTTCTCAGATTTACCTGGGACCAGTCACACAAATATAGGCACAGGAACATTCCTTCTCTTTGTTTCACGCTTTGACACAGATGAGCAAGTTGATGGACGGATGTGTGGATTTGTGGTAGGAGGGATAACCAAGCAGATAAATGAATAGGAGGAAATGGACTAATAAGTGGATAAAAGTATGGCTAGTAGTAAAGAGGACTTCTGCTTAGTGCAGCAATGCAGGCTACCGGCAAATAGTAATCCAATATATATATCTTAATAGTCCAAGAGATTAGTCAGCCAAACCACAAAACCAGGTTCTGATGGAATACTTTTAAAACATCCAATTTCATCCACCCTGGCACCTCTGAAAGTTAAAAATTGCCTCACTGGGTTCAAGCATCTCTGACTAATTTTCCCCATCCAGTTCTCTGCAGATCTTTGGTGTGGATCAACAGCCCAGGAGAAAAAAAAATGAGTGAGGGGTCACATGCATTCCTGGCAATCAATTACCCAAAGGCTTTAAAATGGGAACACAAAACAGTGGCGGTTTTCCCTAGGGCTGCCCTTGGAAGAAAGGACAATCCATGAGACAGGATTAAAAAAATACTGAAAGAAGAGGGAGTTTGGGACTGGCTTAGGGATTTTCTCACCCCTTTCTAGGGTCCTCTGTTAGAAAACAAAATAAAATCATGCAATACAATTCCTTCCCTGCCTTTCTCTTGCTCGGAATTAAAAATCATCTACTGAAGACGTTCTCACTTCAAAAACCAGTCAGGTGCTTTCCACTACCATGGAAGGTGTCTGAAGAATAAATTGCTCCTACCAGAAAGAAAGTCTTTTAGTTCTGCCACAAGCAGTGAAATCTATGTGTGTGTCTCTCCAAAGGCAACTCCATTTTTGCTGCTCTCCTCTCATTTTCTTTTTGATGCATAAAACCCGTAGACTGGAGCACTGTGATTGCATGTGGCTCTGGAGCAGTGAAATTGTAAATATTCATTGGAATTCAAGTTAGCTCTCCCAGGTCTCTCCTAGGGCTGCGCAGCTATGCGAACGGCAGGGCTGCATTAGCGCACAGCCTGCAGGCCACCTATTTCCCCACAGCCCCTAGGACCCTTTCTGTAGAGTGAACTCATGCAGAGAGACTGGCCCTTAAACACCATTTCAATCTACTATTTCACTTGTTTTTCCTTTACTTCCCATGACTGCTGATCCTTACTAATTCTGTCAATCCCAAATATGCATTAAAAAGAGAACCATGTCTTTGACTAAAAACACAGAGTCTGAATGCTCTCACTGTGCATGTGCTCAATCTATTTAGGATATTAATCAGATTCCAGCCATATCATGAATATACATACAGATACACACACAAAGACACATACGTGTGTTAATATATAGATGCAGCAACTCTAGATGAAAAGTAGAACAGAGACCCACTCTAATTAAGATACAAGAGCACTCATGAGTTTATTCCACCTTTTTTCCAAGTTAAAATCTGCAGGAATCAAAAGAAATTAATAGGGAATTGGGAATACAATAAAGAATGACTTATATATTTAGAACATAAAAATTCAGCCAGAAGGAAATTGTGTTCTCAATTGAAGGTGAAGGTTCAAGCCAGCCCAACCCCCCACTGCCTCCCAGACCCCTCCCTGATATATCTTCTGAATGCCAGATGATTAGATTCCAACAGAATTCAGGGCACCAGCAATATTAACTTCAAAATAATCCAGGGAAGAAATCGATGAATAGAAAAATGACCTATAGAAAGCAATTTATAGAGGTTTTTTTTTTTTAAAGAGAGAGAGAGATGTTATTAATGTTGAAACATTTCAATGCAAAAGAAAGTCTAGATTGAAAATCTTTGGACCTGGCCAACATTTAGATTTAACGAGGAAGTGAAAAATTACTTTTAGTAACAAAAACATAGGAATGGTCAAAATTTAATATCTACAAGGAAAATTTAAAATTTGATTTAACGAGGTGAGTTCATAAGCAAAAGGCACTCTGCTAAGGCATTTCGAGGGACACAAAGATGAATGATATTTGTGTTCTATACCTTCAAGGGTTTAGAATTTAGCAGCAGAGAGATGTGCAGAAATAGCCAGCTATAAAAGGACCAAAATACTGTTACCTTGAGCGGGGTGGGGCGTTAAAAGGGAATTATGAGCAACTTCATGACAGAGGAAAATCAACCAACTGGAGAAGGAGGAGGCTCTGACAGATGGAGTTGGATGGAAGGAAATGTCCATCTCTGCAGAGAAGTGTTTGGATTGAATTGTGACCCCTTTCCCCCAAATATGTTGAAGTTCTAATCACCAGAAGCTGGGAGCATGACTTAATTTAAAAATAGGGTTTACAGATGCAACCAAGTTAAGAGGAGGTTGTACTGGATTAATGATAGCCCTAATTCAATGACTGGTATCCTTCTAAGAAGAGGGAAATTTGGACACATATACCCAGGGGGGAAATCCATGTGAAGACGGAGGCAGAGATTGGAGTGATGCATTTACAAGCTAAAGGAACACCAAGGATTGCTAGCAACCGAGAAGTGAGAAGAGGCTAGGGAGGATTCTTCCTCTAGAGCCTTCGGAGAATAGGGCCCTGCCAACACCTTGATTTTTGTATTTCTAGCCTCCAGAACTGTGAAGAGAGTAAATTTCTGTTATTTTAAACCACTCATTATGTGGTGCTTTTTATGGAAGCCTTAGGTAACTACTACAAGAAGAAATAAGACATGGCTTAGAGGTGGGAAGTGTAGAACTTATTCTAAAAGGTGAAGTTTGGCTTGGCTAGAGAGCAATATGTATAGAGACCAATAGTAGAAATTATGTCTGGGAAAATAAGAGGACCCAGATTGTGGACTTTAGGTCTTTATCTGTAGTCTGTATAGCATAATTAAGAAAGGGAGCAATGGAAGATTCAAGATAAGTGGAAGAAATGGGAGCAATTAGCAGGCAATTGTGATATTTGAGATGAGAGGTGACAGCCTGGCTAGTGGCAGTGATTATGGAAAGAAAGCTATGGATTTGAGAGAGGCAGAGGTAGAATTGATAGAATCTGGAAGGCTAATTAGGTGAAAGGGCCATAAAAATTATTTAAACTTGGAAGGCTTGGGGATGGGATGGGAAGATCAAGATGCTATTATCAAAGACAGGAATCCCAGGAGGCCGAGTTGGTTTGGAGACTATGTTGAGAAGAGTTCAACTTTTAGTAAATGTAGAAGTCCAGCAGAATGCTGGAGTGTGTACCTGTAGCATGAGATTTGTTGGGCTAGGATTTCAGATCCAGGGCCAGCTGACAGAGGGATAGTCAAGGGCCTGGAAATGGTTGAGATCACCAAGGAAGTTCTATGAGCATAAAGGGAAAAGTTGAAAATTGGGAGTCCCTCAGTTATGGGGTGGGACTAGGAAGAGGCAAAGACAAATTAGAGGCAAGAGGGTAACCAAAATCAAACCAAGTCAAGGAGCCAAGGAACATTATTTCATGAAAAAGATGGTGATCAATGACTTAAAATGCTGCAGGGAGGTTGAGGAGGACAAGGACAAGTTCAAATGGCTAGTATGGGAGGTCATTTTTAAAGGGTTTAGAAATGACTAAGGGGTTACAGGAGCTAATATGTATAGATTATTCTTTTGACAAGTTTGATAATGAATACAAAGAGAAAGATGAGAGAATTATTTCGTTCTTGATGTTTTAAGAGAAAAATACACAAGCATATCTATATATATATAAAAGGCTAATATGCTAAGTGTCCCTCCAACTGTCCAACCAGTTGCTATGACCCGCACTGACCACCGGGCGGCAGACACTCAACACAGGAGCTGCCATGATGCGAACTGGCCATTTACAAAGAAATGGCACCGCGGACCTGGTGCGGACAAAGCAACATTTGGCTTCCCCCAAGTAGACACAGGCCCTGCCACCACTCTGAAGCGACACCCCACCAAATTGCAGCCAACACTGCTGAGACCCCATGGTGCAAAATGTGGCCTGCAGCCTAACCCAGCCTGAAAATGGTTGCTGTGGGCACCAGGTAATGATGTCATGTACCAATGGCCAGCTTTCTCTCCCTAGTGACTAGCCTCTTGCAGTTTCGCAGCCCAGAATCATGACTTGCTTTATAGCCAGGTGCAAACATTTTACACTTTAACTAAATGTCTGTGAAGCCTTTTCCTGAGCCTCATCTCATTTGATCCTCACAGAGGTCCTGGAGTAGGTAGATAGGAGACTTGGTAGAATCCTATTTTCTTTTCATTAGCCGGAAAATGGAGATTTAGAAAGTTTAGAAACTTGACCCAACTGAAAAGAAGTAAGAAATGGTGGACCTTGAAAATGACTTCAGGTTTCCTCACTGCACAGAATATAGTCAAACACTGCTGCAGTGAAATATTTTACCCTTTGTTCTCTTTGTGTGACCTACAATAATAATCTGCTTCCTGTTGATATTTACTGCTGTGTTGCTGACAATTACCTGAAAGAGAAGTTGGGGTGCTTCACTGGGCTGGAAAAAGTTTAACTACACCAGAAAGCAGGTCTAATTAAGCAAGTTTATTCTATATATATAAAAGGCTAAGTTGACTTGTGCATGCACAATACATATAAAGTTCTCGCTGGCACTAATTGCATGGGTGTGTTTCCATCTGTCATTGTCAATTGTGAATTTGGTTGACACTTCTATTATAGTGCACTGGGCCACTAGTTAATATATAAAAGGGAAGAAAACAAGATTTGGGAGACTTGTAAAAAACAAAATAGAGTCGTGTAACTACTGGAGCACAGCTCTGGAAGGAAGAGGGATGGATGTGAATCAAGGCAAGGAGGGAGAAGAATTAATTAGTTTTGGAAAGGAGATGGGGCACTTCCCCTCTGAAATAGGCAAAGAGATAATAGGAGGGTCATAAACCACTTAGATGTGGAAAAAGGAAGTTGGAGGAATTCATGTATAGAATCTCATCTCAAGAAAGCAAAGCAGGTCAGCTCCTGAGACACAGGTGTGGCTAAGTGGGCTTTGAACTTGAGGGATAGGAAAGGTGATCTTTAGGGAATATGATTGAGTGAATAAAAGAATTGCTGCTAGGCCTACTTGATGTGGTAGCAACAATGCTCATTGACAAAATTACTTTAACTGACAAGATGTAACTTTCTCCAGCAAGGTCTAAGCTTGAGAGATGCAGGCAGGTGGAAAAGCAGATGGTGAGGAGAGGCCAGTGTTGATTACAGGCCAGGTAAGGGCAAGAAAACTCAACACCAAGGGATCCCAGGGTATAGTAAAGGCTATGTTAGAACCAGCATTTGAAAGAGTTTTTGAGTGGGTGTCAATATCTTTGTGCTTCAAAGTAACCTAAAAATACTGACAAAATCAGGAATCAAGAAAAAAAATGAAGGGAAAGGATGAAATTATGTTCCTTTCTTCTTTTATGCATTTCATCTTTCTTCTAATTGATTCATTCAAACAAACCCTTGCTGAATGCCTCTCCATGTGAGGGCATGGGACAAGAAGGCAGGTGTCAGCTCTGTAAGATAAGGTCCCTATCCTTGATAGTCCAAAATAACAAAAACAATACATACTGTGCTCACACTATTCTCCAGGAACTACCTAAGTGCCTGTTTACATAATAACTCAGTACTTCAACCCTCTCATGTAGGAACAATGATCATGTTTCATTTCACCAATGAGAACACTGAACTGCAGAGAAGTTAAAAGACCTGTCAAGGTCACATAGCTAGTTTCCAGCTGAGCTGGGATTTGAACTAAGTGAGTCTGGCTCCAGAGTTTGTGCCCTTAACCACACTATGCTATAAGGACTAAAAAGATTTTGAAATGGGTTATAAGGAGGATGATTACATATTCCAATCAGTCTGAGACAGATCAACTTAATGCCTGTTGTCCCAGCAAAAGTCTTCTTTGTACATCCTTTCAATAGAAGGTTTGGAGGGTAAATTATATGATCACTCTAATTATAAGAGAAAAGGAAAGATTGCTGGGCTCTTCTTCAAACAATTATTTTTGGCTCATGTGATGAATAGAGATAAAGGGCTGGAAGGCTGAGAAAAATGAATGAAAGGCTGCCCCTTGCTATGATATACAGCCTCAAGACCTGAAAGACCAGCTTCTTTGATCCTTTTAGTAAGATCACAGCTCCTTCCCCATCCCTAGTGGCCTCTGTCCCTCTGAGCACATTAACCCTACTATTCTAAACTAAAGGAGAAATACAGAAAGGTACATTCTCCAAGCTGCCACCAAATGGAGTGGTAATGGAAATTGAATGCACAAAACCCTACAGCAAATCTGTCCTCCCATTTCTCTCTTCCTTATCTCCTTTCCTTATCCTCATACTCTGGGCTCGCACTCCACCATTCACGACAAGCCTCAGGAATAATACTAGGAGTCATACGCTCATGCAGCATCAGCCAGATGACAGACCATTTACAGCAATGTTGGCTGTTTTGTGGTTGTTGGTAATGGCTTCACTTCCTTAGCTCTTTCTTATTGTTTTCAGCCTCCAGTGTGAAACAAGGAAATTGGTACCAGCCAACTGGATCTAGTACCCTAGGGAAAAATGCGCTCATCATTGCCAAATTAGTCACCTTGGAAGATGCAGAGATGTACACTTAACTCGCCGTGGATGAAAAATGTATCACTTAGTTTTCTAATGCTTACGGATGACAGGCACTTATGCAACATCGTGATTGGCTCTTACCCCATTTAAAATGCTGAAATGTGCAAAAATGATGGTAGTGTGTAGGCCACAGCAAGCAGAGAACCAACTCAGCAAACTGAACAGAAGACATCCATCCAGGGTTTCAAAATATCCTGCCGAGCAACCATTGTTTTGTGAGGCTTTGTTAGTCTCTGTGGTTTTAGTATGATGACCCACAGCATTCTCTTATTATTTCTCTGACTGCTTTGTCTATTATCTCCTCTGTCTGTCCTGTTTTTCCTTCCTCTGAACTCATTGGTGCAGTGAACTTATGCATTTATAGTGATTTCAATACAATTTAGATTACAAACGGTTTCAAATATATATTGAAGCTGCCCGAGGGCATTTTATCCTTTCTCCCTTCCTTACTTGATAAGCTCATCGTCTAATATGATTTCAATAATAGCTAACATTTATCATGTGTCAGGTGCAAAATTGATGCTTCTACAAGGTAAGTACTATTATTATCTTTGTCTTCCAGAGAGGGAGCTAATACGTGAAAGAACTGAGATTTGAACCCAGAAAGTCTCGCTTTAGCACTTACGGTATGCTCTTAGCCACCACACGGTGACACCTATTCACAGTCAATCCAGTGGTTCCCAAATTGTGACTAGATTATGCCAACAGCTTCCTGATATTTTTTTTCTGGCATTGGCTAAACTCAATACCATTTTTCACATGAAAGGTTTACTGTGTTGTCTATTGATTAATTTTAAAGTCCTCTATTAGTCCTCCAAAGTTTTCTTCTTGCTTTTCTGTCACTCAAGCCCATCCAAACTCCCAATTCCAGCTAAGGATATCTGTTTGCCCTGTGCCAATCCAATTAGAACCATGTGGTGAGCAAACAGGACAGTTGTCATCTGTGTTTGAGGAATACTTGCTCTGCCATTCACCCATAGTGTCCACCTTCCCTGTCACTAGCTCATTTCTTAACTATGTCATCTTGAAAGATCCTTGGGATAAGATTTTCAGTTTCTGTCTAGATAGAACTTTTCTGATATGGAGGAAAGAAAATAATCAACTTAATTATCTGTATATTCGATCACTTAATAAACATTCATTGATCAGCTCCTATGTGCTTACTCACCTAAAATGAGAAAAACTCTATGGAAGACACTGTTGAGTGGCCATCCCAAAGCCACTCTCAATGCTTTTGTCTCTCTCAGCATCCCCTATAGAGGCTGGACTGAGGGGATGCTCTATGCCTCTATGGGGGGGTGCTGAGAGAGACAAAAGTGTCTTCCATAGGCAGTAGGGTTGGTTTTGTAAACAGACATATGGTGAAAGGGAAGGAGGGGGCTTCTGGGAAAACCTCTCATTTCCAGGTAGGAAGGAATAGGCAGAGGGCATCATCTTTCTTCTTTCTTCCATCTTGTTCCTTCTTTGAACATAGACATGGTTATTGATGTCACTGCACCCATCTTACAACCAATAGGAAGCACAGCCATGAATCTAAGCATCTTTGGCTCTGAGACATGGACAGAAAAAAGGCCCGACTCTTTGGTGATACCTCTGAGTGCCGATCAATGCTCACAGTGACCTAGACCTCCTATGTGAGGGAAATAAAATCTATTTCTTTAGGCCACTATTGTTGTTTCTATTACTTGCAACTGATCAGAGTCTTGATGGGTATAAAAGGTATTTTCTATATATTACAAATATATTAAACTCTATCATAACTGTTGCTTCTAAAGCAATTTGTAATCAGGTCTTTATTCAGACTGTGCTTTCATTTGTATTTCTCATCTCTTTACTCAGGGTTTATGATCTTAACAGGGGTCAAATGATTTTTTCTGTGAAAGGTCAATTAGTAAATATTTTAGGTTTTATAGATCAGCCAATCTCTGTCACAACAACTCAGCTCTGCCATTGTTTCATGAAAATAACTACAGATAACATGTAACTGAATGGATGTGTCTGGACTCCAATAAAACTTTATAAAAAATAGAGGTTTGCCCATGTGCTTGTCAACTCCTGATCTTAATAAAGCCCAAATGAGAAAGTGAAAACAATTCCAAATTCCTGCAGGTTCACTCCAAGAGTGTCAGTCAACTTTCTTTCCCTTCTTCCGTGGAATATTTCATAAGTTCCTTATTGGGTGTGGAAATGTGAATCATCTGTGGTCAAAGTTTCTTTCTCTAATATGGAACAGAGGAAGGCAAAGCCAGTTTCAAAAATATAAATGTATTGTGAACAGATTTTTATAATGTTTAATGGAGAGATACTTCTTAGCTGAGGAGTTTCCCTCTGACTAATAAGTTGATGGTCAATGTAATGTTTGGACATGCAAAATATTGTCCAACTTCTGAATTTAATCATTATATTCAAGTTGAAAAAAACCTAAAATTTTCCTTTGGGTGGGTTCAAAAGCAAACCATGTCCTATGATCAATGTTACTCCTTTAAGAGTGAAATATAGTATCTTTATTCCTTACATGTTTCTGCCATTTGGGAAGCAATTTTGGGTTCTCTAAATCTCCACTTTTAGAAATACAAAAGTGCAAAGTAGCTGTGAAGCTCTGATTCACTATCAGTAAAGAGTCAGAAATAAAACTAATGTGATCCCAATTCCAGTGGACTTATTAGGAGAAAACACACTTTGGGAGTCTCCAAATCATTGCAAATACTATTTAGTTAGTCACAAGTACAAAAAAGGACTTGAAAATTATTTTCTACCCTGGTCAGTCTTTAAACGGAAGCCAAGGGGGATGAGAAGCTGTTATGAACCTTCAAACTTCAACATAAAGCCTAAGAAAATAGATCTTTGTCATTGCCAGATTATATAGAACTGAGTCAAAAATCACCACCCCTTCAGTTTGTCAGAGAGTAAATGATATTTAATCCAACAAACATTTATAAGGTCCCTGCCATTTCTCAGCTACCATGATCGGTGTGGGGGAATGCGGAGGTGAATAGTTCTCATGAAATTCACAACCTATATGGAAAAGACCCATGAACAAATAAATTCTAATCGGAGGGATATGTACAACTACAGAGGTATGTTCAAAGTTATGATGTAGCAGGAGGAAAACCATGGCTACATTTATCTGGGGAGGTCAGGAAAGGCTAGTGGAAGGTATGATTTCATGGTAGTGAGTGAGTGGTACCTGGGGCCTGGATAAACAAAAGTGAAAAGCAGGCCTGGAAATAAAGGCTGCTGTCTTTAGTACTACTTAATGGTCATTGTTTTTGTCTTTTCTTTGAAACTTTCATGTGGGACTTTCAACAAAGCAAGGGAACTCCACTGGACCACCTCAGATGTCATGAAGAATGTTGACTTCCCACCAGAAGATCTGCATTCAAGTTCTAATTCTTCAACTAACAAGACTTGTGACCTTGGGCAAATTGGTTAACCCTTCAGAGACTCAGTTTTTACTTTTATAAAATGATGCAGTTGTACCCTTATGGAGGCACTCAACCTTTAAAAAACCTCATATGGTCCCATCAATAATTAAAATCTGTCAATACAAGCCAGTTTTCTTCCCACTCTGATCCTTCTTTCCAACCAAAGTCTAGTAGGACCAAGCAAGAAAGCTTCTGTTCTAAGCATAACACCTCAACACCTATGGGCATTCTATTGCCATTAAAAAAAATAATTTGTACTTTTGTTTGTAGGATGTAAGACATTTAGAGAAGAAAACTTTACCATAAATCCTAAGTATTCCTAAAACCTTGCAGCTCACTTAACCTACTTTGCTTCCTGCTGATGGAGAAGCCTTCTGGTGTTTTGCTCCATGCTTCTCTGGAACATTCAACATCGTGGGCCTTAACTCGGTCACCTAGCCTCTTCCAGTTCAGATAGCTCAGGCAGGCGAAGGGAGAAGGAAATAACATGTGCCTGGAACTAAGGAAAGCACTTGTACAGTTGACTGTAAATACCAAAGGCTGAAGATGTATGTGGCAATTAAACAGCTTTCCCTTCGGGACAGCTAGAGGAGGAAGCAGTCCAGAGCCTTCAGGGGAAAAAGGCACAAGCTTGAGTCCTGAGCCTTTTGCTTGCACTGGATTGTTCAGGAAAAGAGTTCCAGCACCACATCTCACCACCAGTGATTACACAGCAGCTACTGACTGAGGAACCTAGGACAGAGGTTCTAGGTTTGGCCCTATGCATTGCCACTCCCTTAACTTCTGTGTAACCCGGTTTATCTAAATGTAAAAACAGAAATAATGACTCTTGCTTCAGAAGGTTGATTGAGGATTTTGTATAGATGTTGCTTGATTTTGAACCATGGAAAAATATTTCAGAAGTAGTAGGGAGTAGAGAATCCCCAGTTGGCTGACCATAGCTACTCTGGCAGTTAACACCATGTTTTGAGTTGTGATTTCATGCATATATTTAATATTTACATCTCTCTTATATAATATGTTATATATTACTATAAGAATATGTTATTCTTATATATTATTATTCATATATATTTATACATGCATATGCATTTTTATATAGGGTGGGGGAAAGTAGGTTTACAGGAAACAGTTTATTCCTATATTATTATTATTTATTAATTATTATATTATTTTCCATACAAACAAATTGTAAACCTAATGTTGCCCCTCCATATACACATATACTATAATGTAGTTATATATAAATAATTGTGGAGATTTCGCTTAAGAAGAGATCAAAGGCTTGGTAAAAAAAGATAATATATGCTATCCAACTGAATCACAGTATTCAAAATCATTTCAGAATACCTAAATCAACAAGGAGGAAAGCCCTGGCCAGTTAGCTCAGTTGATAGATCATTGTCCTGATACGCAGGGAAAAGTAATATTTACTTTTCTTTTTAAAGGAAGACAAAAATCCTTATTTAGTTTCGTGAGATTTGAAGGCCACTTCCATCAGTTTCTCCACAGCCCTGGCTCTCATTCCCCAAAGCAGTAAGAACAGAGTTCTCAGCCTCTACATTGATGATTTATCCCGGTCACAGAGGGGACACTTGGCTAACTGAGGTTAACAGCTTTCTCGGTTTCATTTCAAAAAGACATTAGCATGGAGGCTCTATGAAATGCTGATATGCCAAATACTGATTCATTCACCTGCAGAGTTCACTATAAGGCAGGGACCTATTTGACAGGCAGGGCTGAGCTCCCAGCCTTTTCCTAAAGGGCAATCCCATAATTCATCTCCCAGTGCTAAATTACACCTGACACTTCACTGAAGACTTTAGGTGCACTCACCCAACTGCAATAAACCTAATGCAGAAGAAGAGGGATGGAAATGACAAAGGTATTATTTTTGAAGATAATATAACTAATTCAATTGTGGGTGGAAATATCTGTGATGCAATACATTCCCAGGCATGGTTGAATTAAAGGCAGAAATTGAGCAGCTGTGTGTTTTGCCTTTGCTTAGAGGGGGTGCAAATTGACCGAGGACACATCAGAAGTTGTCCCTGTCTTATGTATGAGGGTCCATATTTTGTATCACTACCTAAATTACACGCCCCTTGACATGTCCTTTGGGTTGGCCTATTCCCAAAGGAGAGCCGAGCTTTGCTATAATCTGGGCTTTTCCATACTCTATTTCCTCCCAAATTTTCAAGAAAGCATATCATCAAAGAGCTGCTTAGAGAGTCTGGGCAATGGACACAAGAGAAGCAGTATGTCTGACACTTTAGTAAAGAGTGTCCCAGTACCCCAGTGCTTTAGCATGGTGGTTTACTTGTCATCATTATGGCTGCACAGGTCTGCGAAGTAACTTGGTGAAAGAGAAGTAAAATCAACTTGACAAGTGCATTCATCATGCTCCTATTCAAGACTTTTCTTCCACTCTTTCAGTGTGTGCAGGGGGTCATGGCCATTTTATTTGATGCTGTGTGAAGGAACTAAGTGTGCCCATGAGGTTTGGCCTGGCCAAGCTCAGGGGAACTTCGGAGAAGTGAGGCTGGATGTTTTCTCCCTAAGTCAGGAAGTCCATTTGAGTACATGCTAGGTATTGGGGATTGTAGTGAATGGGCAAATACAAGGTCTTCTCTTAGGGAGCTTATGGTCTAACTTGGGAGACCTGAGCACAACAGGAAGGACTAAGATGTGCACAGCTGGCCAGTGCCAGCCCCATTAGGTGGCTGATAACTGTTTGCTAAATGAAGAAATTATGAAAGTAAAGTTACTAAGCAATATTAAGTGCCCTCCCTGTCCCAGATTCCATGCTAGGTCCTTCCCATTACCACATCTAACTCAGTATAGGATAAACAGTCCAATTCAAGAACAGACCCTGGTATATGGATTCTGAGATAGTCTTTCATAGCATACACATGGGAAACAGTGCTGTTTAGTGGAATGACCCCAAGACCAGATGTCCATAACCTTTGCGCTTTAGCACCAACTCTGTCATTTATTAATGATGTAGTCTTAGACAAGTCTTTTATCCTCTCTACACCTGTTTCCACATCTGTAATTGGGGATGATAATACCCCCTCACAGGGTAGCCAAGAGGACTGGATGGGATGACGAATCCAAAAGGACTATGATTGTAAATAGGATCATGTCCTCTGTAAAAGGAAAATCAAATTTTATCTAGTCCATTTTAAAGAGTTCATTCTGCTTCTAAGCAATGGCATCTTAACTAATAAAAGCGTAATATTGAAATTAACCATTTCTCTGGGATGGGGTAAGCCACGCTCACCAGCCAATCAGAGTGACTGTATGCAAATTAGCCCAGCCAACATGGAGGCTGCCACTCACAGACTTGAGTAAACGGCAGCTTCCATTGCAGCAGGAGTGAAAGTGAAACTGCAGCCCGCTCCACTTATCCTCAAGCAAAACACACGTTTGCAACATAATAACAATCATAGAATCCTCCGGAGCTGAAGGAAATAGCAGGCCTGGCCTAACCACTAAGTAACATTGTGTCATTATAGACGCTGCGAGGTGAGGTGAAGCAGAGAGGAGGTTTCGTTACATGTCTAGGCCCCGGCTTAAAGGAAGAGCATCAATTATAGAAGATAAACCCCAGAAACCCGTGTCCAGCCAGCCTTGCTGGGACATTGGGTCAATGGGAGCTGTGGGCAGCCTTAAAGCCTGAAAGCGCCAATCAGCCTGTCACCCACGCTGGCCACAACCCAATGGGGTGAGGGACATTACTGGGGGGCTTGGCCAGCCTGGAGACAGCCATCAGACCCTCACCCAGCCTGGTCAGGCCCCCAGCAGGTGGACATCCCCAGAGGGGTCCCAGACTGTGAGAGGGCACAGGCGGGGCTGAGGGACCTCCCGAGTGCACAAGCGGCTGCAGGGCGGAACAGTGCAGGAGGCAGGACCAGTGAGTGGGAAACAGGTGGCAGGGTTGGCGGCCTGTTGGCAGCTCCTCAGGCCCTTTGAGGGGCACTGGGGAGCGGGAAAGAGGCGGCGGCCTGCTGGCCAGCTGCCCAGGCCCTTTGAGGGGCATCGGGGAGCGGGAAAGAGGTGGCGGGGGGTCTCGGGCTGCTTGGTGGCTGCCCAGGCCCCTTGCAGGGCACCGAGGAGCGGGAAAGGGGCAGTGGGGGTCGGGGGCCTGCTTGGCGGCTTCCCAGGCCCTTTGCGGGGCACCGGGGAGCAGGAAAGCAAGGCTGCAGGGGGCGGGGTCCTGCTTGGCAGCTCCCCAGACCCCTTGGCGGCACCGGGGAGTGGGAAAGGAAGGCAGCAGGGGACTGGTGAGTGGGAAAGAGTCGGCGGCCTGCTTGGTGGCTCCCCAGGCCCTTTGGGGGGGCACTGGGGAGTGGGAAAGCAAGCTCTTGGGGGCTGGGGGCCTTCTTGGCGGCTCTCCATGTCCCTTCTGGGGATCAGGGAGCAGGAAAAGGCTGGCCTGACCACAAAGCGGGGTTTTCCCTGCTTTCTGGTGGCTGGAGGAAGATGGGCAGTAGGCAAGCTTGGGAGGCAGGCAGCACCCAACCCTGGCCACAGCTCAAAAAAGAGAACAACATGCAGGGGAGGGCAAGAGTCTGAGAGATCAACATAGAGGGGGTGCCTGCTCCAAGCCTGGGGGCAGGCCCCCAGCAGGTATACACACACAGGAGGACTGCTCCGAGCCTCAGATGCGGCTGAGGGCAGGTCCCCAGTAGCGAGACACACACACACACACACACACACACACACACACACACACAAAAGGCACCTGGCAGACTGGGGCCATCATAGGACATCCGCTGAGGGGTTCCAGATTGTGAGAGGGGGCAGGCTGGGCTGAGGGACCCCCCCTGCCACGTGCACGAATTTCGTGCACCGGGCCCCTAGTTTTATATAGTTTCAAGAACATCAGAAAAAATAGTAAGGTTGTTGTGGCAGTTTTCATAGTGGTATTTGGGGACATTCATATCAGAAATTCATTCAAGGTGATTATTTATCCTGTACTTATCACACATTTGGGGCAATTACTGATACCCCAATAGTTATGCACTTAAGTAGACATAATTGAATTTTCTTGATTTTTTTACAGAGAGGAAAGGAGAGGGATAGAGAGTTAGAAACATCGATGAGAGAGAAATATTGATCAGCTACCTCCTGCACACCTCCTGCTGGAGATGTGACCACAACCAAGGTACTGCCTTTGACCAGAATCGAACCTGGGTGAATTTTCTTTATAAATCAGCCACCATTGCCCGTTCAGCATTTATATGAATTCTTTAGGAGATTTCAAATTTGGAGCATACAGGAACATAACATTCCATTCTAATGGGATAAATACCACCTATTCAATGACAGCATGGTTTTAAGTGCACTTTCCCCAATCAACATTTTAACTATTTTCCTAGTAATCCTTTTTTCTTTTAGTCTAGAAAAAGGATTAAGTATCACCTATGTTTAATTTTATTCTGTTTTTATATGTAACTCTTTTTGTGCTCTAATTGTATCTTGATTTGTGATACCTCAAAGTATGTTAATTCCGTAATTTTCTTCCATTGCCCAAGATCATTTCTGAGGTGGTTCTGTGATACCAAAGTAGGCATCAGTTCTCAGGGATGTGATGGCCACTGTCTCCCACCTAAATGTTCATGACCACCATTTGTCATTACTCTTTGTTTATGGCCCCTCAGCCAATTTTCAGTCGATGTGACCATGCACATATTCTACCCAATTTGAATTAATTTTGCAAGTGGAAATTCATGGAGCAGTGTATCAAATGCTTTAGTAAAATCCAAAATCCATATATATTACCTCCAGTGCATTCCCTTCATCCATTAATCTCGTAATGCGATTTAAAAGAGTGATCACATTTGTCGGGAATGATTTGTCCTTTGTCCATTTCCAAAGCTGCCTCCTGCACTTGGCTCCATTATCCTCTACATCCTCTCAATTTTTCTCTTCACACCTGATTCATTATATTACTACGCACAGAAGTTACACTTTAATAGACGATAAGTACTGAGAAGACCCTTTTTCTGTATTGAAAATATTTACAATTTTCAAACTCTTTAAAATATAGATTATTGAAAACTATTTCTACTGATTGTGACATTCATAAGTGAACTGCTTTAATGCAATCTCTTTTATTTTAAGTTATATTAATCTATTTGCCTTGATAGTTCTTGGTTTCTTTTAAAATAAGTTTTTGTTATGAAGTATAATATGTTTAAGCTTTTCCTATTCTGCTTGCTTGAATTGTGTTTCCAGAGACATGTTTTCCTTTCTGACTGGGAAAAAATATGTACTTCATTGCATAAATAGCAGATTCTTGATTTTATACTAATGTGATCACATCAACTATGAATGCCTATATTTATTGCAATAAAAATCTTAGCAACTGTTTTTCTATGTGTATCTAGATTAATTTGTCCATCTACTAAAAATATACCTCACCTTTTAGATTTAGGTAGACTTTTCTCCTGAAGAGCTCAAGGATTAGATACCAAGTCAGTAAATCTAGGGTAATAGTTAACTCAAAAGTTGTTTCAAAGAGTAAGGAGAGCAGAAACAAGAGGACTAACAAAAGAGAATAATAAAATTAGGAGGAAGCAGGTATAAAATGGGTTAAAGAGCACTGCAATAAGTAACAGACCTAGACACAAGAATACCAGTTAAGGCTATGAAAGGACTTCCTTTCAAAAGGTGAAGACTGGCTTAGCTGGTTCAAACACCTGTCTAGTAGCAGAGGGTAAAGAGACTCAAATATGAATTGATGCTTTGAGATGAATTCTCTGAGCCACAGTTCCAGTGCAAAAGACTCCTCCCTACCATTCTAGTCACTGTCCAATCTTTTTTCTTTGCTCCACCAACACTCCACTTAGGAATGGAGGCCTCAGAATACTGCCTTTTCAAATTTCTGCTTCAGAAGGTGAAGGGATGTAAGTACAGAAACAAGAGTCAGGTACATAAATATATTTTGGCATCTGCTCCATGGACACTCACTAACAACCCTGATGAAATACCACTTCTAGGACATGTGCAGTGCACATGAGTCAGTGTCTTATTAAATTATGGGGTGAAATGAGCTTTATCCAAGTCAAGATCTTAGGACTTTATATTAAATCAGATTCAATTTTGTAATCTAAATTTGTGGTTAATTAATATACTTTAATAAGATATTCCATAGAGGCACACTGAAAACCACTGAATTGCTGATCAATTACTTGTGTTCAACATGTGCTCCTAGACCAGTGGTTCTCAGCCTTCTTAATGCCGAAACCCTTTAATACAGTTCCTCATGTTGTGGTGACCCTCAACCATAAAATTATTTTCGTTGCTACTTCATAACTGTAATTTTGCTACTGTTATGATTCGTAGTGCAAATATCTGATATGCAGGATGTATTTAGGCGACCCCTGTGAAAGGGTCATTCAACCCCCAAACAGGTCGTGACCCATAGGTTGAGAACCGCTGCCCTATACAATAAAATGGCTATAAATTTGTTTTCAATGTTTATCTCCATTTGATCTTGATCCTCTTCCTCCTGTAATAAACAAGTTCACTGTAGATCAAAATCAACTTGTACCCAAGAAATATGCAACCTCACATAGATATGTGAATATCCATTCATTTGGATAGAAATGCCAAGTATTTATTACTGGGAAGGAAGAGGTGCATATAAAATTAAGTCAATACGCATGAATAAATGCTAATTTTTATGTGACATTAATATTTAAGAAGTTGGGTGTATGTCTAAAGGGGGACCTTCCTGTGTATAAGCATCTATGCTTATCCTACACAAAGCATTTGTACTGAAGATGTTAGAGGCTTTTATTATATTAGTATTCTCTATTTCAAGAAAATCTTAAAAAATTAAAAAATCCTTTCCCAAGAATATGCTTTTATTTCTTTTAGAGAAATAGGAAGTGGGAGAGAGTGAGAGAAACATCAAGGTGAGAGACAAACATTGATCTTATACTCACACTGACTAGGGTTCGAACCCACAACTTAGGTACGTGCCCTGACTATATGTAAGTGTCTGAGACAATGCGCCAACAAGTGAGCCATTTGGCCAGGGCTCAACAAAATCTTCTTAATAATTATTTCCAAGCCATAGGGCTTTAGAAAGTATTTACATATTTATGTATGTCCCTTAGAACCAAAATAATTTTCATTGGCTTTATCAGTTGATTGATAAAGCCCTAAATCTCAAGATGTGAAGAAAGTACTCTTTGCCCCTACTGCCTCTTTCCCCATCTGTACTAATGAGAACCTAAAAAAAAAAAATACAGAGAGACTGGGATATTATTATTAGGACCTTAATATAAAATTATGATTTTTTGGGGAGGCTATAAATGGAGAGTTGCACTAAAAGGGAAGCAGAACAGGATCCACATGGCCATTTTAGTGCCTGGGATATGAAGGTGCCATTGATGGGAAATTTGACTCAAGCAAACATTCAAGGTACTGACTTTGATTTTCTGCTAACTTTAATTTTCTGTGATTTATGACCCCCTATTATTTAAATTTCTTTCCTCCTCATTTTCAATATCTAGTGAACCCCTGCTATGTACTAGACACTGTGCTAGGTGGTGGAATGTAAGTCATGACCCGAGACCCCAGGAATATACACTCTTTAGGAGGTACAGACAAGTACATTGATGTAGACACTGTGCTGTGCTAAGTGTCAGGTTGGAGAGGTTGTGGGGGCCGTTGGGACACAGAAGAATGGCAGCTAATTCCATCTGGGGGAATATTGCTTAAGTTCTTTAGAAGAAATGATGGTTCAGTTAAGTTTTGAAAAATAAGAAAGGAGGTAGAGTAGGGGTTTTTAACCTGATATCCACTGATTCCTAAAGAGTCAAGGATATGTGTTTAGTGTATCTGTGAACTTGGATGGGAAGAAAAATAATCTCACCTTTATCTTTACTAATACACATAAACATGTTAGCATATCCTTCCATTTTAACTATAGGAAACAAACCACAGTAATATTAACAGTACCAGTGACAATGTCACCAGTAGGAGTCCCAGCTATTTTAATATTACATTCATATCATATATTGTTGTAGGCAACCTAAAAACATCTCTTCTGCTCATCAATACCTTAAAATTATAGCATGTCATTAAAAAGTATACATTATCACATCTGAAACTGGTTTTAGTATTTAGTTGATTTTGATACTTTAATAACTGAATTTCAATATAAATTGGTTTCCTTTATAATTCTATATATTCTGTTCCACACATTTAAAAGCACTATTTTGAAAAGATGTCCATAGGATTCAGGTCTATGGTAGACTGAATCCACAGCACAGAAAAGGTTAAGACCCTCTGAACTGGTGAGAAGGTTGGAGGAAGTGGTGTGGTTATTTCAGAAGTGAAAAAGTTTATGCTTGACTTTAAGGACTTCAATTGATACTTCTAATTATAATGTTTCTTTAAAAGCAGATATTGGTAGGTATGAAGACTAAATATATGCACAACGATATTGTAAAACATAGTATTATAATAGAGGCCCAGTGCATGAAATTTGTGTGTGTGTGTGTGTGTGTGTGTGTGTGTCCCTCAGCCCAGCCTGTACCTTCTCCAATCTGGGACCCCTCGAGGGATGTCCCACTGGGATTGGGCCTAAACAGACTGTCGGACATCCCTCTCAGAATCCAGGACTGCTGGCTCCCAACTGCTTGCCTGTCTGCCTGCCTGGTTACCCCTAACCACTTCTGCCTGCCAGCCTGATCACCTCCTAACCACTCTCCTGCCAGCCTGATTGATGCCTAACTGCTCCCCTGCTGGCCCAATTGCCCCTAACTGCCCTCCCCTACTGGCCTGGTCGCCCCTAACTGTCCTCACCTGCAGGCCTGTTTGCCCCCAACTGCCCTCCCCTACTGGCCTGGTTACACCTAACTGCCCTCCCTTGCTGGCCTGGTCACCCTTAACTGCACTCTCCTGCTGGCCCAGTCACCCCTAACTGCCTTCCCTTGCCAGCCTGGTTGCCCTCAACTGCCCTCCCCTACTGGCCTTGGTCCCCCCAATTGCCCTCCCCAGCAGGCCTGGTCCGCCCTAACTGTCCTCCCCTGCAGGCCTGATCCCCCCCAACTGCCCTCCCCTACAGGCCTGGTCCCTCCCAACTGCCCTCTCCTGCTGGCCATGTTGTGTCCACATGGGGGTGGCCATCTTTGACCACATGGGGGTGGCCATCTTGTGTGTTAAAGTAATGATCAATTTGCATATTACTCTCTTATTAGATAGGATACTTACTTTATTTTAATTCACAGAATTTCGGAGCCTAACAAAATGGCCTGTCATGCCATTGGATTCTGCAGCCATTTGTGGCATGCTAAAGGCCCAAGAAAGATGCCTAAAATACTTACATGCTACCTTTCCTTGCATGAGTAGAATTTAAGATCAACCAACACTATCTTACTGGCATTTCAATGGTCGTGATAATGCTGGACATGCTGAAATTTTATCAAACATTAATGGAGGTAGCTGGTAGCTTCAGAAAAGTACTTGATCAGGAGTTCATGAGCTCAGGTTATAGACCCAAGTCTCACACTAATAAATGTGTCAACTTGTCCATGTTTATTATTGGTAAAATGGAGATAATGACTCTTGCTCTAACTTATAAGTTTGCACTAAGGATTAAATGAATATGTGAAGATGTTCAGAAAACTTAATTTAAAACTTAATACATACATATTATTAATATAAAGATAACAGTGAAATATCAATATCATCACATTTTTATGTTATGACTATAAAAATAACAGTGAAATATTCTTATCTTTGCATTATAAAATACAGGTGTGGGCAAACATAGGTTTATAGTTGCATTGCAATATTCTTTTGAGTTAATGAAGCTATGGTAATAATCATAACCTGCATGCCTTTTCCATGCAAATAACTGTAAACATACTTTTCCCCACCCCTGTATTTTGAATGTAAAAACTTTTGCATGCAAAACCTTTTAGACAAATGGGATTGACAAATATACCTATAGCCCTGGCCAGTGTTTCTCAGTGGTTAGAGTGTTGGCCTGCGCACCGAAGGGTTGCAAGTTTGATTCCCAGTCAAGGGCATGGACTTGGGTTGCAGGTTCAATTCCTAACCTCAGTTGGGGTGCATGCAGGAGGCAATCAATTAATCTCTCTCTCATATAAATGTTTCTCTCCTCTCTCTCTCTCTCTTACTCTCTCTCTCTCTCTCTCTCTCCTGCCTCCCCCTTCCGCTTGCTCCCTCCCTTCCACTAAAAAAAAAAAAAAAAAAATCAATGGAAAAAATATCTTGGGATAAGAATTAACAACAACATATGTGTATACAGAATAAAAAAAGACAAACGTAGCATATGAATATATCCATAACACAGGAATTAAATTCCTACAATACTGAAGACATTGAAGCTTGTTATCCTAAATCGTAGATGATTCTATAATAAAACCATTTCCCTATGGCTGGCAACAAGCTTTTAAATAAGACCTGTAGAAATAGTAGCACAGGACAGCAATGAATTGATGTAGGCGTTATTTAGATTTAGTGGCACTAAGATCACAAGAAAACACATTTATTAATGAAGTGCATTAAATTTTGAAATTTAGGTCACTTCCTCCAAATAAGCTTGTTCTTCAGAGGAATCATGCAAGAAAATATTGCTAAATATTGCAAACAATGGGAGAAAGACACCAATCAAGGCTTTTCTGCCTAAAAAATTAATTTTTAAAATTAATCATGCTTTTCATTATAACCTGCAGAGAAGAAATTAAGTACCAGCCTGGGTTTTCCATTCTCTAGGTCAATGTTGAAAGTTTATTTCTACAGTAAAATACACCTTTCACATTCTGAGTGTCACCATATAAATCAAACAAAGAGAACTGCATTCCAATTCTTTCCATTACCACAGAAACATACAGTTACTAACCAGAACATTCTTCCATTTTCAGCTTGACGTGTTTTCAACCTCAAGTATGCTTAGAAACATTCTTAAGTCAAGGCTATTGTGATTATACCTGTTAGATTTTCATTCTATATAAATTATCAAAGCCAAATGGAGTCCAAAATACTGTCCCTTAGCTGCCAACTGGAATAGTCTCTAACCCTCAATCATTTTTTAACAGAGAAGAAAGCTAGATTTGAGTTCTGAAACTATCACCTCTGAATAAAATTATAAAAAAAGCAAAGCTTAATATGCATTTGGGAATGCATAGTTAATGCAATGGCAGAGAAATATGGGGACACTACTCTAACCTGATTATATTAATTGCTACTCAAGTACAGACACCTGCACAGAGATACACAGACATACATTTATTAACTCACACAAATGGACCAGGGTGAACGAACAGTCTAAAACCAGGAGAAGCAAAACCCAATGAATTTCCCCCACATCCTAGACAGTACATACATACCCAATAACGTACACACTCGACAAGTAAGATCCAGAAGTCCTTAAACAATTTTATAGGCATCAATTACCAATTAATGAAACCTGCTGAGGGAAGCACGCAAAGACACACAGTTCAAAACGTAAGCACTGAAGCAAGGCAGACACCTGATTAAAAAAGTCAGAAGTTCTAAAACTGAAAGACTGTATCCTGGATACCAAAGCAGATGAAGATTCATGGTGAACAGATTTGTATCCTGGACACCAAAGCCGATGATAGCTTTAGCAGGCACAGCAAATGATTTCAAAGGCCATTCTTCCTACAACTCAAATTTCTGAAAATTAAAGCTGATTGGTTTCAATCCCTTAAGGGATTGTCCTTACAGTGGACAAAGCTTTGGCCAATGGTCTTGATCTGGCTGGCTGGCTTCAAGGGTTATGCCTGCAAACGAGTCCTCAGCATCTTTTCTTTTTCTGTTCTCTAGGATAAGGGATGCTCTGTTCACTTCATGTGAGCTTATCTTTATGAGGTACACAGGAGTCTGGGGCCCTTCAAATTGTTCTCCTGGATTTAAAACTGCTAGTGAGCCTGCAGTGTCTTGGCATTGGTTAAAACATTTGTGTGACAAAGCCTGTACGTGACTGGATCCAAACTGATGCCCCAATAAAAGCAAGAACAAAGCAACAACTAAAGAGGTTCCCATGCCCCTGCCAAAAACAGCCCATTCCTTTCTGAGTCCAGGCTCCTGAATGCACATGAAACTGTGTAGCCTTGACCAGGGGGGAGTGGCACTCCCTCCTCAGCTGGAGGCTGCATTCAGAAAGAATGGATTTTCCCCAGCATCTGGTAGGCTGCGGACATTGTGCCTGTCACTCAGAGGGTGAGCAAAATAGGGTTCAAAAGAGAGAACAGAGGGATGCAAGAGAGGGAGAAGCGTGTACAAATGAATTCTCCCCACATCGTAGACAGTACATACACTGATATGAGGCTAGATATCAAAACTTACCCTAGGATGGGCCACTCTCCCTATGCCTGTAAGAGGTGCCTAGGCGGTTTTAATTATAAATATTTATATCCACAGAAGCAAATTCAGAAGGATTTATATCACAGGGGAGCACAGATCAATAGATCTGAGCAAAACCTCATCTCCAAGCTGACCACTTAACACCGTTATCACCGATTAGAGCTGCATGGCCCTCTGGGAGGGTGTCAGTTTTTCTCTTGTCCTCTGAAGGTCCACCCCATTCTTGGCCCCAAGAGGAGATCAATAACAGGATGCAGGGATCGATACCCAGGACATCTGCTTGGTTGCAGCGGCTCACCTTAGGATCGGAGTTTGGTTAGCCCTCATCTATCCCCCAAACTCCCACTCCCCCCTCACAACCCCTCCATTCTCCCAGATATGCTGGGGGCATCCCAATTTTGATCTTTAGCTCATTAACTGAAATCAGCAGAAATGCTACCCACTCTCGGATAAGAAAAGAAAGACTTGGTTATCATTTGCTTCACTTTCCAAAAGTGAGAAAACTTACCAGACCTCAAGGATTGGGTCATTTCCTGCCTCATGGCCCCTGGCATGCTTCCTGCGGCTGACCGTCCGGCCACCAAATACTGTCGGAGCCGCTGGAGCTGCTGGGTTTCTGTTCCAGGTCTGCCTGCGTCTCCCTATGCTTGGTCTGCAGTTGATAGATCCTCTGCTCCTGAAGCATCCAGCTATTGACCCGCCCAGGGAAAGAAAGAAAAAAATGGAAAAAAATCAATTAATACTAAACAGCTTAACAAAACCCTGCATAGCACAGGCCTGAAGCTTACAGGGTAGGAGTTGGGGTGGTCTCAGTGGCAACAGTGGTTGTGGGGACAGGCTCAGCCAGCAAGAAAAGCTGATGTTCTAGGGACAGGAAGCCAATATGGTAGGCGTGATCACACCCCCCTCCACACCACACACACACACACACACACACACACACACACACACACGCAGCACAGTCTGACATACTCCCTAAGCTGGGAGCAAAGAGGACAGTGCAGGTACATGTTCATTGTGAGCTGAGAAGGGCGACACATTCACCAAAACAGAAGGGCTGCAACCAAACTCATAGAAGGGGTGGGTATTTTTCTGTGTGTCTTTCTTTCTTTCTTTCTTTCTTTCTTTCTTTCTTTCTTTCTTTCTTTCTTTCTTTCTTTCTTTCTTTCTTTTCTTTCTTTCTATTTTTTTATGTTTTGGTAGAGGGGGAGGAGTGGAAAGGGAGAAGATAATTGTTTTGTTCTGAAAAGGTGATACCATTGACATGTTGCAGGAGTGACCCCAGGCATTTCTTCGTGCGTCTCCCTCTCACATCACCACATGCAGACACACATGAAGTTTTTTTAAGGGGGACAAGAAAATGGGGGAGCACCATACCTCAGCTGCCAGGCCCTCTCGCTTCGGCAGGAGCTGGCTATGAAGACTCAGGATTTTTGCATCTCGCTGTTCCAAGCTGTAAAGAGTTTACATAGGGAGGGAGCAAGGAAGGATCATGAATGTCAACCAATGAGCAATTAGCATGACAAGACTAAAGTATTGATCCACTAAAGCTCATTGCACTGCCATAGCCCCTGAGATAGACCGGCTCCCCTGTCACTAACTCCAATAGTGCATTTCAGAAGCCTGTAATGGAGGGCGGGTTACTTCTGTAGTCCTGGCCTCTTCTAGGGCAGAGGAGGGTGGCACCTTCATGTGCCCATCTGAGGCTCTCAGGGTAGTCCCCATGCCTACGCAGAAAGCTGCAGAGAAGGGCATGAAGAATGGACAGATTTTGGCTGTCCTACTTCATTCATTTTTAAAAATATAGCTCCCTCCCAATGGCACTAGGCAGTTCTATGTATTGATTAGACAAGGGCTAGGGCGAAATCCTGGCCTGACAGCTGGGGCTGGAACTAGCATGGTTTACCATTCTGTATGGCCAGGGGCAAAATGCCTTCTGTTGTACCAATTTCTGACTAACCAAATATGTATTTCTGGGCACATTTTACTCATTTTCAACATTAAAGGTCAAAATGGGAGGGGAAATGTGCTGTTTCACAAAAGAGGCACCATTATTCCTAACTGTAAGGTGATAATACATCAAGAGAGAAAATAATGGAGTCTGGGACCCACCAGACATGTTTAGATGACACTAGCTGGGTGAGGTGTTACTCCTGTAAGATTTGCCATTGATTTCTTTCTTTCTACTCTCAACCATATGTATACTAACCTTTCTTCTGTTTTTTTTTCCCCTATCAATTCCATGCTTTCACAAATTTACTTCTTATAATGCCTTTCCAATTTATTTCCATACCCTTCCTTAAAGATCCACCCTCAGTGCATCTCCTCTATAAAGTCTTCCACGTAGTGATGATCATTTATTCTTGTGGGAGTTTCTGCTATGTGCCTCAACTTCTCTATCCTGGTGAGCAACACAGATATGGCCTTCCTACTTGAAGAACTTATAGACTAACTGAATCAATGAGCTACCCATTGACAACAAAACCATCTATCCCTCCTCCATCCATCCATACATCCATTTGTTGATTCACTCAATCTGTGCTTATTGAGAACTTTCTATTGTCAGGAACTGCTCTTTGCTAGAAATACAATGGTGAGTGCTCGCTGACAACCATTTTCTCCTCTTCTTTCTGGGTACATGGGTATTCTGCATTTCCCAGCTCCTTCTAATAGGGCTTGTGACTGAGTTCTGCTCAATGGGAAGTGCCAGCCTAGTTCATAAAAACTCCCATGTGGTCTTCTGTTCTCTTTCCCTTTCACTGGGACCTAGATGGCAACATGTTGAAGATGATGCTGCATTCGGGTCTCTGGAGTTCAGCTGGAGAGTTGCTTGACCTGCACTGGACTATGGCATGAGGAATAAGGTTTTATGGTGTTAAATTACTGAGATTTTAGGATTTCTTGTGTAAATGTGAATGTAGCAGTTAGTGTTACTGACTAAAAAAAATGGCAAATAAGAATAGACATGGCACCTGCCTTCACAGAGCTTGCAGTCCAGTGGGTGAGAGATATATTTAAAAATAACTACAAAAATAAATGTAAAGTCACAACTGTATAACAAAGGAGAAGGTATCTGAGCCAATATACAAACAATGAGGAAACTTACCTAGACAACTACCATTGCAACTATGTTGATATCTGAATGGTGAATGAACTGGGGGAATGTGAAAGTGTTCCAGAAAGAGGGAACGGAATGTGCAAAGTTGCTATGGTAAGGAGAGAGGTACATTATAGAAATCAAAAGAGTGAGTAGAAACTCGTGTGAGTAAATGAGAAGGGATATGGTGCAACATGAGGATGGGGAAGTAGGGAAGGCCTTGTTGGTTATGGATTTTAGCTTCTATCCTAAGACCTTTGGGAATTTACTCCAGTGTTTTATGTAAGACTAATAAATCATATTTACTCATTGAAAAGTTCTTTCCAGCTGCAGTATGAAGATTGAGTTGATAGATCCATATTTAGCCATGTGGTAGAACAGATAATTCAAAAACCCTTCCACTAAAAATGTTAAGATATTCTGAATAAAACAGAGCACACATTACTTTTAAATAAATGGCTAAACTTGCAAATACAGAACTCAAGTGCTAGGGTCCATGAAAATTAGGAAGTCGGAAGTTGGAACTGATATCACCACACAAAAATGAGGCCCTGAAAAGGATGGCCTAGGTGGGGAAGGGGGAAAAGGAGGATGGGAAGGAAATCCATCTGTTGTCACAAGGATGTTTGTCTTTTCCTGGGCCATGGATGGGGAAAAAGTCTCCCCTGAGGGTCTGTGACTATGCCTTACAGGTTTGGGGATTTATATTTACTAACTATCACATTCAGAAACCTGTAAGCTGAAACATTGAAATCGAACTTGGTCTCAGGTTACAATTATCCCTGAAGGATATGGCAGAAGCAAACCCCGAAATACTCTGCAGGGCCACAGCTTCAGATAAGTCACTGAGGATTCTTACAGCTAAAGCCCTGCTGAACATGGACTATGGGTGAGAGTAGTCTCAAAGAAGACTACAGTTATACCTCTGAGAACTTCAGGTGATAGAACAATATGGTAGGGATGGTAACACAAGTATAAAGTAAGGTGACCAGACATCCCGATTTTTAACAATTTGTCCCACGCCCCACGGCGTTTTAAAAAAGTCCCGATTTTTGGAAAGAATGCACGGCAAGCTAGGGAACGGCGGGAGAACGGGAAGGGACTGTACGGTTTTCAGCGGCCAAGCGGTCAATGGTGTCCCGCTTTACCAATGTTAAAATCTGATCACCTTAGAAACAAGATGGCAGCATAGGGTAGACACCGTATATGTAGCTGTGAACAACTATTTCAGAAAAACCTCGAAAAGAACACACGGACACCACTCGCACCCACAGGACGGCTGGCTGAGTGAAAATCCTACAACTAGAGAAGAGTCTGAGACTCAGAGGAGCAGCGGAAGCAAAGTACAGAGGTACGGAGGCGCACGCACGGGGCTCGGGGAAGGGCTGGCACTGGGGACGCGGTTCTTTTCCAAAACGGAGAGAGCCACAAGTCCCCAGCGGCTCTGAACTCCAGTTCCAAGCGAGTTTCTAAGGACCCAGACACCCAGAGATTGGCACCAGGAGGAAATCCAAAACGGGTTTCCCTCAGCGTTGCTTGCAGCAATTACCGTGGGACACAGAGACCTGGTGTCTCTCAGCGCAGGGCTGAGAAGCGCCATAGCTATTTGCTCCGCCCC